>VUQH01082999.1:0-11274 GCA_015106775.1 Etroplus canarensis
CCATCCAGGTCTTTATGTCTTCAAGACAAGCCTGTAGTTTGACTAACTGATTTGAGTCTTTTGGCTTCATGGATAAATATAGCTGGGTATCATCTGCATAGCAGGGAAAATGTATGCCATGTTTTCTAATAACACTGCCTAAGGGAAGCATGTATAATGTAAAGAGTATTGGTCTCAACACAGAACCCTGTGGGACTCCATGACTAATGTTTGTGTGTGAGGAAGACTCCTCATTTACATACACAAATTGGAATCTATCAGATAAATAAGATTCAAACCAACGTAATGCATTCCCTTTAATAGCAACAGCGTATTCTAGCCTCTGTAGTAAGATGTTGTCATCGACTGTATCGAATGCTGTACTGAGGTCAAGCGAAAGGTCCCTGGTTTGATTCCAGGTGGGGACACAAACCCCTCTCACCATGGACAGTTGCTTCAGGAAGGGCATCTGGTGTATAACTTCTGCCAAATTACCCATGCTGTTTAATCCACTGTGGTAACCCCTTGGTGGAGACTACAAGTGAGCAGCTGAAAGGTACATGTGACAGACCATCAGCCAGGAAACCCTGGAATGCAAGTAGATGTGTGAATACACATCTTCTGTATTGAACTCATGCAAAGACTTCATTTCAATTTTTGGAACAGATTTATGTTCCTCAAGGGGCGAGACTTAGGATAATGATTGAGGAGAGACTGATCCTGCCTGTGAGGTGCTTACAGTCAAACTTTACAGAAGACAGTTCTTTAACCTAGCAACAAAAAGCAGCTGTCAGTGGACACAGCCCCATATTTTTCAAGCAGAACCTTTTTGATAACTTTTTCCCTTTAGCTGTTGTCACGCACAGATAACAGTGCAAACCATGTATTTAAACTGCTCAACAATTAAAACAAGGGCTTTATAAGCCATACTACATTTTTGTTATCAATTCAGTGTCACACACATAGTGGTGCCACTCATTGTGTGTAGGACTCTCGCTTATCATTTGCTATGTTCAGTGACCAAAAAAGTTTGGCATAAAGCACTTTGCCATGCAAAATAATAATTTAGCAAATAAATTTAAAAAAAACCCAAACAAAAATACAAACATCAATCTGTAAAATTTGTTTCAGTCTTTAAAAATTGTCCCACTATGCATCTACTGTCTGTGATGATGCTTGTGCCTCTGTCCTGACAGAGAGGATGTTTATCTGCTGGTATTTTTATGGTGGTATTTTTATGTTTTCTTTTTATTATTATTAAGGACCAATGTTAATGACAGCTGGCAGCAGATAACTATAGATAGAGGCTAATTACCAAACAAAATTCCATAATGGTTACTAAAATCACCTGTTTAAGAAATAACAACAAAGTACCAAATATGTAGGACTGCCTTATATCATCTTCGTAGTATCGCCAAAATTAGATACATTCTGTCTCAGAATGATGTTAAGAAACTAGTTCATGCATTTATAATTTCTAGGCTTGATTATTGTAATTCATTGCCATCTGGATGATCTAAAAGCTCCCTAAAAGGATTCAATTGATCCAAAATGCTGCAGTGAGAGTACTGACAGGGACTAGAGAGATCATATTTCCCCTATATTTGCTTTTCTTCACTGGCTCCCTGTTAAATCCAGAATTGAATTTAAAATCCTTCTACTCACAAAGCTCCCAGTTTGTATTCAGAAGACAGACACCCTCTCTACATTTAAGATTAGACTTAAAATATTCCTTTTTGATAAAGCTTATAGTTAGGGCTTGGTTATGCTGCAATAGGTTTAGGGTGCTGGGGAGCTTCTCATGATATGCATTGCATTTCTGCTCCACCCACCTCTTTTCACTCCCCATGCATTTATTTGTAACTGCTGCATGTCATTAAACATTGTCTTCTCTCTCCCATAGTCTCTTTCTCTCTCTGCTCTCCTTTCTCTCTTCTCTCTCCCCTCACCCCCAACCGGTGGAGGCAGATGTCTGCTTTTCCCTGAGCCTGGTTCTGCTGGAGGTCTCTTCCTGTTAAAAGGGAGTTTTTCCTTCCCACCGCTGCCAAGTGTTTGCTCATAGGGGATCATATGATTGTTGAGGTTTTCTCTCTAACACATAGGATCTTTACCTTACAGTGTAAAGTGCCTTGAGGCTACTTTTGTTGTGAATTGGCACTATAGAAATAAAATTGAAATGAAAAAAAATGTAATTGTAAGACTGTTTAAATAACTTGTGTGTAGTTTTGGTGTGTTAACAATTCCTGCTATCATAGAACTGACACTGTGGCCATCTGCAGGATCCTAATCTATACAACAGTAATCTCCATTGCTGTCTGTCTTACCTGAGAAAGTGTTCTTTAGTGAGACAAAACAGGAGATTATAGACAAGACCAATGGTGACACAGAGCTACCATCTGATGAGAAGACGGCTTTCCCACGACTACGATGTCTCCAGTTAGCCCCACACACCTACATGACTATCAAAACAAACTGGAAAGCACAAGCGTGTGTGTGTGTGTGTGTGTGTGTGTGTTTCTGCATTTAGCAGAACATGAGATATACTATCACCTTTTGTTTCCAGAGCAAGGTGGACAGATAGAACAGTCGCTCGGCAGAGGTGAATGTGAGTGTGCTTCTGCGTAAAGGTGCCCTGTGTCTCCAAACATGACTTGTTTAAAATAGAGACTAAAAATCCATAATCAGATAAGTAAACAAGCACAGTCCCACCGCAGGGGTAGAAAAAAAGAAAATGAGATATAAAGCTGAGATAAATTATCATCACAGTACGTGAGGAGACAAAAGGGGTGACATGAGTGGGAGTTTATCTGCTGTTAGATTAGTGTTCTGGTTGATAGGCTGCCACAGACAGAGCAGACAAGGGGGTCCAAAGCCAAACGACTAAACCACTTTCTCATGAGCTTTACTAGACATATTTGTTGAGCTTTGTGGGCCCCCATACAAATTCCTCTTTTTGGTTTTTTTTTTGGGGTATTTTTTGTAACTAAAGAAACTTAAGTCAGCATTTGAGTTTTTTAAAATAACCTTGAGACTTACCCCAAATACTCCAAATGAACAAAAGCACTGAGCCACAGCACTTAATTACTACATTCAGGTATTCAGGTTTCATTCAGTCCCATTGCCTCACTTTTACAAAACCAAGCACCTAGTCATGCAGTATGCCTTCCAAATATTTATGAAATCATATTTTTTTCTAAAGAGCTCACTGAATTTGAGCATGGTACTGTAATAGGAAATCACCACTGCAACAATACAGTCCCTGAAATTTCCTCCCTATTCCATGATCAACTGCAAGTGGTATTATTGCGAGGTGGAAATGTTTCGGAACCACAGCAACTCAGCCACAAAGCGGCAGACCACATAAAGTTACAAAGCAGGGTTGCTGAGTGCTGAGGCGTGCAAAAGTCACCAAGCCTCTGCTGACTTAGTAACTGCTGAGTTCCAGACCTCCTCAGGCACTGACATCATCTGTGTGCCAGCAGCTTCATAGCATGGGTTTCCATGGCCAGCAGCTGCATGCAAGCCCTACATCACCAAGCACAATAACAAGCATCGGAAGGAGTGATGTAAAGCACGGTGCTACTGGACTCTGAAGCTGTGGAAATGTGTTCTTTAAAGGGACTGATCACACTTCTCTATTTGGCAGTCTGATGGAGGAGGCTGGGTTCTGCAAATACTTAGAAACTGCAATGTGCCAACTGTAAAGCTTGGTCTAGGATTTATAATACTACGGGTTTTTTCATGGGTTTGTCTAAGCCTCTTAGTTCTAGTGAAGGGAAATCTTAATGCTTCAGCTTATGAATATGTTTTGGACAATTCCTTTGCTTCCAACTTTATGAGAACTTTTTAGGGAAGGCCCTTTCCTATTCCAGCAAGACACTGCCCCAGTGCACGAAGCAAGGTCCGTGGCTGGACAATGTCTGGATGATTGAGACTGGCCCACACAGAGCTCTGACTTCAACCCCATTCATCACCTTTAGGATAAACTAGAATGGAGACTGGGATCCAAGCCCTTTCATCCAACATCAGTGTCTGACTTTGCAAAATTTCCCACAGACTCACTCCAAAATCTTATAGAAAGCCTTCCCAGAAGAGTAGAAGTTGTGAGAGTAGCAAAGGAGGAACCAACTCCATATTAAGACCTAATGGCAGGGGTTCTCAACTGGTCTCACCCTGGGACCCAAAATCCTGGACTCCATGGGCAGCCAGGTTAAACCAAAAGCAAGCTTTAATGAGCTGATAAAAAAGTCTATAAAAAGCGGACTAGACAATACCGGTTTGATTTGTGAGACTTGGAACGTGGGGTGAATGCGGATGGAAGAGGGGAGCTTGAGTTTCACTGCCGTGAGACTTAGCACCTTGTCTATTTTGAATGGACCTATGTAGCGAGGCGACAGTTTGAGGGAGGATGTCCGGAGGAGAATGTCTTTGGCAGCCAGCCAGACTTCCTCTTCCGGGGAATATGTCGGGGCCGGCGTGCGCCATTGGTTACCGAGGTGACGCTGCTGTTCAACTGAGTGGAGCACGGCCTCCCGTGTGCGTGTCCAGGCCCGGCGACAGCGCTAGAGATGATGTTGCACGGAGATGATTACCCGCTGACCTGACCAATCAAGGTGGGGGTTATGCCACTCTAACCAAGTATAACAGAGCGTGATGGGTGTGTTGGGGGAGTTAAGAACGAAAAAGGTCAGTGTTTCCCTGTGATTACCTGACGCGATAAGGGTTAGTGGCTCAGTGCGGTGGGTGACTTCAGCAAAGACTAGGTTGTTTAAGGCGGTGGCTGGGAGAGGGGAATCTAACGGCTGGAGGGGAAGTGCTAACTGCCTAGCCAGTTATGAGTCCAGAAGATTTTGCTCGCAGCCAGAATCTATGAGCGCCCGAAAAGAGCGAGTTGGTTGAAAATTAGTATAACAGGAAGGAGAAGACGGGGCTTATGTTCGACGCGTGACCCGCCCACCAGTATCCCTGGAACTACAGGCAGGGCGGCCCCTTTTGGCCTCTTGGGGCAGACGGCAATCTGATGAGCCGAGGAGCCGCAGTAAAAACATGACCGCATGCGAAAACGCCGCTCCCTCTCCTCCGGAGATAATCGGGAGCGACCAATCTGCATGGGTTCTGGCGCAGGCTCGGTGGACGGACCCGGCGCAGCGGGCGCGGAAGGAAGCCCTGGTGGCGGAGCGGAGACCGGCGGAGAAGAAAATAAACGCGGCGGCGAGTGACGTGACTTATTGCTCTTTTCACTCTCTCTCTCCCTCAGACGATTGTCGATGCGAAGGGAGAGAGAGGCTAATTCTTCAAAAGAAGCCGGCTCGTCGCGAGAGGTGATTTCATCCTTCATGGCCTCGTTCAGAGAGCTTAGATAGACCCCCAATAGAGCTTGATCCGGCCAGCCTGCTTCAGCCGCGGCAATACGAAAATCAATTAGATAGTCCGCGATGCTACGTCGACCCTGTCGAAGACTTAATAATCTCCGAGCCGAACTGCCCTCAGAAACCGGGTGAGCAAAAGTCTGTTTAAACTCCGCAATAAAGTCATCAAAGAGGCTCCGCCCCAGGGTGGAGACTCCTGCACAAAGGAAAAACACAGCCACTCACCCAGACCATGACACCAAGAAACAGGTGGAGAGGGGAACAAATGGCAACAATCAAGGACAGGAAGCAAAACTGAACATGATGCACAGGCCATAACATACCACCAAAGTAAAACAGAAAGTAAGAAACATAACTAATTACAAAGACACAAGACTTAACTTGACAGAAGACGAGAACATAGCAGGATGACGCTGAGGGAACTAAAAACAAATTAAACTGGCCAAATGCAGGTAAACAGGAGGAGGAAATTAAACCCAAACTCAAGGAAACAAATAAACTCAGTGATAACTGCATGTATAGTTCATACATTTATTACTTCTAAGCTTGATTATTGTAATTCATTGCTACCTGGCTGTTCTAAAAGCTCCCTAAACAGCATCAGTTGATCCAAAATGCTGCAGCAAGAAAGAGTACTGACAGCGACTAGAAAGAGAGATCATAATTCCCCTATACTGGCTTCTCTTCATTGCCTCCCTGTTAAATCCAGAATTGAATTTAAAATCCTTCCACTCACAAAATTTTAAACAATCAGGCCTCATCCTATCTTAAAGACCTCATTATACCATATTTTCCCATCAGAGCACTTCTCCCTCAGAGTGCAGGCCAACTTTTGGTTCCTAAAGTTTTTAAAAGTAGAATGGGAGGCAGAGCCTTCAGCTATCAGGCCCCTCTCCTGTGGAACCAGCTCCCAGTTTGTATTCAGAAGGCAGACACCCTCTCTACATTTAAGATTAGGCTTAAAACTTTCCTTTTTGATAAAGCTTATAGTTAGGGCTTAGTTATGCTGCAATAGGTTTAAGCTGTTGAGGGGCCTCTCATGATGTGCTGGGCATTTCTTCTCCACCCACCTCTTTTCACTCCCCATGCATTGATTTGCTACTGCTGCATGCGATTAAATATTGTCTTCTCTCTCCCATAGTCTGTGTCTCTCTTTGCTCTCCTTTCTCTCTTCACTCTCCCCTCACCCCCAACCAGTCATGGCAGATGGCTGCCCCTCCCAGAGCCTGTTTTGCCAGAGGTCTCTTTCTATTAAATGGAGTTCTTCCTTCCCACAGTTGCCGAGTGCTTGCTCACAGGGGATGGTCTGATTATTTGGGTTTTCTCTCTAACACTGTAGGATCTTTACTTTACAGTGTAAAGCGTCTTGAGGCTACTTTTGCTGTGAATTGGCGCTATAGAAATAAAATTGAAATGCAAAAAACTGATTGAAGTCAAAAAATTAAAAATACACAAACAAAAAGCTCACAAAACAAAACGCCTTCACCTATCATTTATCAGTGTGACAATTGGGCATGTGCTTTATTCTTGATCAAAACTTCACAGTCTGGGGTGACAGTAGTTGGAGCTATTCTCAGATCATGCTTTGTGTCCAACCTGTTTTTCTTTGCTTTGAATTGAGCTGGACCAAAGTAGAGAAACTACTTTCACACAAATGCATCGTGTTGAATGGTAGGATCATTCTGACTGAAAGAGTGGCGAGAGATGTCTACTCAACCATCACATTGCTGCACCAGAAGTGGAAAAGTCTTACCTCACCAAATGTCTTTTTCAGCATTTAGTCACATGACAGCCCCACCAGCTGA
This sequence comes from Etroplus canarensis, assembly GCA_015106775.1. Lineage (NCBI taxonomy): Eukaryota > Metazoa > Chordata > Actinopteri > Cichliformes > Cichlidae > Etroplus > Etroplus canarensis. The sequence continues at coordinate 7,154 of VUQH01082999.1, forward strand.
TGCTCTTTGTTGCTTGTTAACATATTGCTTTCCACGTTGATGTCAAAAGGGTCATGTTTCCTGGCATTATCTCTGTAAAGTAGTTGTCAGACCAAACTTGAAGTTTAGTGAGACGCGCCGTGAGAGTTTTTCATGTAATTTTTGGCCACTGTGTCCAGTTTCTGTGCTTCCTGGCAAGTGTTGGGAAACACGTTCAGTCTGTCTTAAATGGTTTACCAACAGTGTGATTCTTTTCTTGAGTGCATCAATTTTGTCTGACTGTTCAAAAAGATGATGTCCTTCCCCTTGTATAGACAGGTTCAATGTGTTGAGCTGCTCAAACACATCAGCAAGATATGCAACTTGTGCAAGCTATATTTCATTGTTAAACAGTTCAGCTTATAAGTTATTCTCTGAGAGGAAGATTTCTGTTTTCATATGTGCTCAGAGACGGAGTCTTTACACAGCTTTGAAACACAGCAGCTGTTCTTCGCACTCTGTTTAATGTGGTTCACCACTTTGATCACATATTTTAAAGCTTCATCAAACACATGTACCATATTCTTAGCCACCAGTGCCTCTCTGTGCAAAAAGCAGTAACTCCACATTGGATTAGGTGCCCTCTACAGAGTTTGCGTCACCAAACCGGAATGTTTTGTGGTCACAGAGGTGGTACCATCAGTTGTGATTCCCACACAGCAGTCTCAGCTCAGGCCCACAGAGCTTAAATACAAGTCCATGGTGCTGAAAATGCACCATTCCTTTGTAGTGGTAGGGTGGTCTCTACTGCAGGGAAACTGTTCTTGCAAATGACTGTCCCACAAGTCCCACATAAACCAGTAAAATGGCATGGTTAGCTATATCTGTGGATTCATCCATCTATAAAGCATAGTAAGGGCTTGTCTGGACTTGGGCTGTGGTCTTTTAGTTTATATTAGAAGACACCGAGCTATGGTAACATTGGACGGTGGTATGGTTTTCAACTTGTCTGCCACTGATTGATCCTGCACCTCAGTTACCATGTCCATGGCCACAGGTAAAATGAGCTCTTTGTCTATTCTGTGGGGTTTCAAAGTGAGCTACTTACAGTAAGATGCCTGGAGAGCTTGCTCTTGTTTGGAGCAACATGCAGTCAGACCCTTCTGTGATGTTCTCAACTCCTGGAGCCGTCTTTCTAAAAACTCCACTGGCTTGTCTTTGCATGGGGGGTGTTTAGTTTCTAAATGGCACTTCAGTTTGGATGGTTTCATGATCTCATGTGCAAGCACTTCCCTACATATCACTCACTAGGGTTTCTGTTCCTTTTTAGCCTCAGTGTAGGAAAATCCACATTTTAATTACCCTGGGTCATACTTGCACTTCAATATCTTGCCTCCAAACAGCAGCAAAAACTTGTAGTAAATGTCTATCAAATAATGCTTACCATGGCTATGGTACCAGACCGTTGGACTTTTTTTTTTTTTTTCAAAATAAAAGACGAGTCCTACATCAGATGCTCATTAAATATGTTTTATTTTAAGCATCAGAAAAAGTGAGTCGTGACCTACCACTTGAGAATCATTGACCCATGGATTTAGAATGAGACGTTGTGAAAGTTCCTGTAGGTGTAGGTGGCCCAGTACTTTTGTCCATATAGTGTATATACGAAATATGTAATGTGCTTATCTTAGTTTTGGAGAGTTACCACACTCCTTAATACTTTGCTGGTTATACTGGTGCATTTTCATTGAAAACAGCTCTTTTAAAATTCCATTCCAGACTGTATTTGAGCAACATAAAGTCAATTTACATTTTTATTAAGTGGTGCTTGAAGAAAAAACATATCCAGCTTCTTTTGAATCTCAGACACAGACTCTCCACACAAAGGTCACCAGCTAGCAGAATGCAAGAGGGGGTGGATGGGGTGAGCGGAAGATACAGAAAAATTTCATTAAGTTTAAAACCTCAGCAAACACTTCCTCCTCTTACAGAAATATCAGTGCCTTTCATTAGCCATCATACATGTTAGAGTGGATTAGATGGAGTGTGACGGGACAGCGTGCACCTCTCATTTGTTTTGTGTCAGAGCAGTGGTTGGCAAGACAGCTGAATAATACATGACACTGTGTTTTAATTAGCAGACAGAGGAGGGCACTTGCTAATTAAAATAGAGTCTTGTTATGAAAGGTCAGAGGCTGGTGCTGGGCCTGGGAGTTTTCTTAAAAGGAAATAAGTACAGAATAAATACAGGATCCTGAGAAATCTGATCACACTTCATTTGGAATCAAGTCTCATTCTGTGTCCATTTTGAATTACCTCTTATTGGAAACTTACTGTGTGTTCATTTGTAGGTTATTTTGTAAAACTAAGTTTAGATTTCTTTCATGAAAGGTGGTTTTTGAAGGTGTGATCTAAGAGACTTCATCAAAAATACCTCAATACATTTGCTTTTACGCTTTGAATATACTTTCAGGTTGATGGCGTCATGTTGTTCAGGCCTACTGTCTTCTCATTTTCTCTAAATTGTATTCTTATCTAAACTGCACATACAGAATAGTTAATGAGTGGACAGAGATGCACCTTGGCTTCATTCCAACTCAGCTAGAAAAAGAATTTCATTGTGTTTGCCTTTCTTCTAAAATATGTTAGGAAAAAGATGCAGCATTCCAGGGGTGATGCACTATTACTTTTCCTTTTTTAAAGGCCATACAATGTAGGCAACTCTTAAAAGCAGAAAAGGATGGCACACTACGAAAGCTGTCAATGTGCGCACAAATGCATGTTAAGTTAAAAAAAAGTATCTGACAAATGTTATCCTACGTTTGTCGAAGCATGAGTAGCATTTGGAAAGAGGCCACTTATACATGACAATCATGCCTTGGGGAGGTGGTGAGAAGACCCTAACTCAGAGCACAGAGGCAAGTTGCAAATAAACAAAGTCAAGCTTTTGTTGGCCAATGTATAGTTCCCAAAGTTTATAAAGGCTTAACATAGAAATAAGGTATAAAGAATGAGGGGTTGCCAAGCAGAGTACAATGAGATTATCTGACAAAAGGAAGGAGAAGACTATACAACTCACCGGTCACTTTATTAGGTACACCTGTTCACCTGCTCTTTAATGCAACTATCTAATTAACCAAAACATTTTAATGGACTTAGGCATGTAGACATGGTCATGACAGCCTGCTGGTGTTCAAATCAAACATCATAATGGGGAGGAAAGATGATTTAAATTACTCTGTTTCAGAAACTGTTGATCTACTGGGAATTTCAAACTCAACCATCTCTAGGGTTTACAGAGAATGATTTGAAAAAGAGAGAGTTTCCATTGAGTAGCAGTTCGCTGAGTAAAAATGCTTTGCTGATGCCAGGGGAGAAAGGCCAGACTGCTTCAAGCTGATAGCAAGGCAACAGTATGACCAAGGTATGCAGAAGAGCGTTGCTGAACGTATGACATGCCAAACTGTGAAGCAGATGAGCTTCAGCAACGGAAGACCACACTCTTGCCACTATTGTCAGTTAAGAACAGGATACTGAGGCTACTGTTTTCACAGGATCACCAAAATTGAGCAATAGAAGATTGGAAAAACGTCGCCAGGTCCAACGAGTCTCGATTTGTGTGAGACATTCAGGTCATAGGTCAGAATTTGGCGTGAACAACAAGAGTTCATGGATTCATCCGTCCTTGTTTCGGCAGTTCACGGTGATGGTGGTATAATGGTGTAGGGGATCGTTTCTCAGCACAATTTGAGCCCATTAGTATCAACTGAGTATCTTTCAAATGCCAAGGGCTACTTGAGTATTGTTGTTGACCATACCCATGGTGTACCTGCTTTATCTTCCTATTAAACTTTAATGGGGAGCATAATTAATTAATTAATTTAAACCAGCCACAGGGGCCCACAAGCCAGTGTAGTCCTAGTGCCGGTCCCAAGCCCGGGTAAATGGTGAGGGTTGCTTCAGGAAGGGCATCTGGCGTAAAAACTTTGCCAAATCAAATATGCGGATTCATAATATGACTTCCATAACGGATCGGTCGCAGCCCGGGTTAACAACAACCGCCTCCGGTGCCATTAGCCAACAGGGTGCCGGTGGAAACTATGCTACTGTTGGTCGAAGACCAAGGAGGGGGAGAGGGGGAAAGCGTGTTAGGAGGCAGAGAG
>VUQH01083001.1:0-12503 GCA_015106775.1 Etroplus canarensis
AACCTCAGTTTTGTCTGAATTTAAAAGTAAAAGATTACAGACCATCCAGGTCTTTATGTCTTCAAGACAAGCCTGTAGTTTAACTAATTGATGTGAGTCATCTGGCTTCTTGGATAAATATAGCAGGGTATCATCTGCATAGAAGTGAAAACATACGCCGTGTTTTCTAATAACACTGCCTAAGGGAAGCATGTATAACGTAAAGAGTATTGGTCCCAGCACAGAACCCTGTGGGATTCCATGACTAACTTTTGTGTGTGAGGAATACTCCTTATTTACATACATAAATTGGAATCTGTCAGATAAATAAGATTCAAACTAGCGTAATGCATTCCCTTTAATACCAACGGAGTATTCTAGCCTCTGTAGTAAGATGTTGTGGTCAACTGTATCGAAAGCTGCACTGAGGTCTAGGAGAACAAGCACAGAGACGAGTCCACTGTCAGAAGCTATAAGAAGATCATTAGTAGCCTTCACTAGTGCGGTTTCTGTGCTATGATGAACTCTAAATCCTATTTAAGCCTAAATGCTATAAAATGTTGCATATCTAGATATAAGTACCAGGAAATAAAAGGTGACACTCTGATCTCTCTTTTCATGTTGATCTTTTGATCTCACACACAAAGGTCTTCGGCACATAGCAAAAACTGATTCTCACTGTTCCAATACTTTTGGAGGGGACTGAATCTACTGAACAAAAGCTGTAAAAAGCAATGAGTAAACTCTGCTTCTTACACATTATAGGCTGAGGAACCAGTTTGTCCTTTACACAGTCTCGAGGTCACCACTGAAGAGGTGGACACAATAGCATGAACTCCTGTACAAGACAGTCTAATCCAAAGCAGCAGTATTACCACACTCACGTTGTACTGGATTCTTTAATCTGTATGCTTGGGTGTGCCTTCACTTTTCAAAGATTCACACTGAAGAATGTGTAAACTAGGGCAAAGCGGCAGCTAAAATAGTCTTTAAAAAAAGCATTGGTGTAATTTATGATGTTTAAGGACAGTTGAAGCAGTGCCGGTCGGGTAACGAGGAGTCAGTCGTGCTGTTGCAGTGCGATAGTGTGAACTGAGATTAAGCTCTGCTTTAATCCTCCTCCGCTCCACATGACCTCACTGTGATGCACGAGCCACAGGGAACTGTCATTGGTGCGTCACGTCTTCTCCTGTGTGACCTCCAGCCAATCAGAGCTCCTCAGTTCAGCATCCACCCCCACCGGGCTGCTAGGAATGAGGGAGGAGAGCAGAGAGGGAGAGGTAGGGAGGGGAAAACGGGTTTCTATGAATGGAAACATGGAGGAGAGGACACTAGTGATGAAGAAACCCAAACAGGGACAGCCTCATATCTCCATCCTCTTTTCTGTGCCTTTGTAATTATACATCTGGTCATTTTTAAGCAACCATGAAGAGTTAGTTACGTAGAGGTTTATGTGTTTAAAGTTTTATGTGTGTTTCACCACATTAACTGTTTTCAACCAGATTTTTTCATGTCATAGTACACTGTCAGGTTATCCTTCTGCTGCAACTGACTCAACCAGTCGTCAATTAGCTATTACTGCTTTATCGGGGAAAAGTTGCCCACCTCAACTGACACTGAGCAAGAGGCGGCATTCATCCAGCACAGGTTTCCAGTCCATCACAGGGCTAACACAAAGAGACGGACAACCATGAACATCCACACCTACGGCCAGTTTCGATTCACCAGTTAACCCAACATCCATGTCCTTGGAGCACCCAGAGGAACCCACACGGCATGCCGCCCCTTTGAATGTTAATCACCTCAGAGATGATTTCAGTTCCAAAATATGTCTGCAATTTTGCCTCTGTACACCAGCACAGTGGAAAATATGACTGAAGTGCAGACTTTCAGCTATAATTTAAGAACTCTGACAATTAATTGTTTAGGAATCACAGCCTTGTTTTTATATAGTCTCCCATTTTCACAGGCTCATAAGTAATCAGACAAATTAACATCATTTTAAGTATAAGGATTGTTTATAACACTTGGATGAAAATATTTTGTATTCAGTGACTGCCTGAAGTTTAGAATCCATGGACGTCACCACATGCTGTGTTTCCTTCCCTGAGATGCTCTGCCAGGTCTTTACTGCAGCCGCCTTCAGTTGCTGCTGGTTTGTGGCTCTCTGCCTTCAGTTGCTGCTGGTTTGTGGCTCTCTGCCTTCAGTTGCTGCTGGTTTGTGGCTCTCTGCCTTCAGTTGCTGCTGGTTTGTGGCTCTCTGCCTTCAGTTGCTGCTGGTTTGTGGCTCTCTGCCTTCAGTTGCTGCTGGTTTGTGGCTCTCTGCCTTCAGTTGCTGCTGGTTTGTGGCTCTCTGCCTTCAGTTGCTGCTGGTTTGAGGGTCTCAGTTGCTGCTGGTATGTTGGTCTCTGCCTTCAGTTGCTGCTGGTTTCAGCTCCTTTCCTTCTCCATACTTTTCTCTTCCCATCATTCTGCTGCAAGTTCATCTTGGTTTCATCTGTCCAAAGATTTTTTTCCAGAACAATTCAGGCTCTTGTAGATGTTTTCTGCCAAAATCTACTGTGTCCTTCCTGATCTTGAGTGTAAGCAGTGCTTTGCAGCTTGTAATAAACTCTGTATTTACATTCATGAAGGCGTCTCCTGTTTGTAGACTTTGACAATGATACACCGATCTCCTTGAGAGTGTTCTTCACTTGGACGGATGTTGTGAAGGGTTTTTCTGAACCAAAGAGAGAATTGCGTGATCATCCATTTTAGTTGTCTTCTGTGGTCTTCCGGCCTTTTGGTGTTGCTGAGCTGACCTAACCAGTCCTTCTTTTTCAAAAATATTCCAGATTCTTCTTTTGGCCTCTTTTTGCTATCTCTCTGATGGGTTATTTAGGTTTTTCAGCCGGACGATGACTTCTTTCACTTACATCAGCATCTTTCTGGACCTCATGTTGAAAGTTTCAGTGGACAGCTGCCAAATGCAAGTTCAACACTTGAAATCAACTCTGCATCTGTGATCTGCTTAAACTGTCATGGAACAACAGGGAAAGGCCTCACCTGCCCTTGAAACTGCTCGACAGTCAGTTGTCCCATTACTTTTGAGCCTCTCAAAATGGAGGACTGTGAATAAAAAGTCTGTAATTCCAGTTAATGCAATTCTTTTGTCAAACCCCTTGAATTAAAGCTGAAAGTTTGCACTTCAGTCACATTTTGACTGTTTAAAATCCACTGTGCTGGTGTACAGAGGCAGCGTTAGAGAAAATGTATCACTGTCCAAAAACTTATGGATCTAACTTTATATTACAAAGAGAAAAGAATGGTATTAAAATAATCTTGTGCTCTCTCTAACTAATAACTTTTCAGAGATAACTAAAAGCTGAAAAGATAGTGGAGTGGATGTTTAGATTGCTTGCAGTTACTAAAGAGCAGAAGAGATGAGCCGTTTATTTTGCACACAGTTTGTGAAAATACTGGATCTAAATGCTGGTTTTGTTCTGGAGGGAGAAAAATCATTTTCTTATCACTAAATGCTTGTGTGATCATGAAAATAATTTGGAAAATGATGCACTGCCAGATAGCTGGCCCACCCGTAAGGTTTGGATGGAGAAGCTGGAGTTACTAATTGTAGCTGTTGTTATTGTTATTTTTAAAGATCAGAAAAAATGAAGAAACATTCTCAATCAAGAAAAAAGCCGGGGTTGATTTGGACCTCAAACCTCACTCTGTGGTGCAGCTCTCATTTTACTGAGCTAACTGATAAGAGAGTAAACTACTCACCGTTCACCATGAAACAAATGACACCACATTTAGATGTAGATAACTGTAAAAGACTTAAAATGTTATTTATATTTTTAAAAACAGTCTCTGGTAACACTAGTTTGTGTACAAGAAGAAGCTGACTTCATGCCACATTGCCAGCAATAAGTCAGACTCGTTCCCAGTGGGTGTGGGGTTTTAGAGGGTTTCACATTCGGTGGCCTCAGGAGCCTCCAAGTCTGAGGCCAGAGTTCTCAGTACCCACTCTGGATCGGGAATGAGTCGCTGCCCCAAGTGGAGCAGTTCAGGCAGCTTGAGATCTTGTTCATAAGTTAGAGGACAGTGGACTGGAAGATTGGCAGATGATTGGTGCAGCATCAGCAGTAATGGGGATCCTCTATCGGTCTGTTGTGGTGAAGAAAGAGCTGAGCATAAAGCAAAGTCACCTGTGGTCATGAGCTCTGGGCAGTGACTGAACGTATGAGATCGCACGTCCTCTGATGGCGCTCCCTTAGAGATATCTCAGTCACTTGGAAGAAGCTCAGAGTGGAGCTGCTCTCCTACACATCGAATGGAGCCAGTTGAGGTAGTTCGGACATCTGACCAGGATGTCTCCCTGGGCGCCTCCTAGGTGAGGTGTTGCAGGCATGTTCTACTTGGAGAAGGCCCTGGGGAAGACCCAGGACATGTTGGAGAGATTATATTGCCTTGGTGTCCCCCAGAAGAGCTGGTGGAAGGAGGGTGTGGATGAATGGATGGATGTGATGTCTTTTTCTAGATGTCCTTTCAACAACCTAAAAAGACAGATTTCCATCTCTGGTGTTTCAGAGTTAATGACATACCTGACAAAGGCAGTTTTATGACTTTGGGCTGAGGGGGATATGATTATATTTCCATGGCTGTATTAGGACTAAGTGGTCCAAAGAAAGCCATCATGGGCTAAATTGGGACAGAATCTCATGGACTGAACATGGCCCAGTTGGGTTGAACAATTGGTTGTCCACACTGGATCCAGAAACTATCCAGTGCATCGTGGAACATTTACTCTTGGTGAAACAACCCACTACTGCTGGGAATGTCTAAGGCACAGGCGTCCTGTCCAAGGATATCTTTTGACTGTAAGATGACTAAATTTACATTATGACCTGGCATTGTGTTACCCTATGATCTGTGCTTTATGAATGAGAAACAGATATTTCACAAATATAGTGGCCACATTTTCAGAATCAGAACACTTTATTATTCCCAGGATGGTAGTAGAAGTTTACCCAGGCAGATGCAATGGTTGCTGCTTTATGGGAGCGCGCTTCTACTACTCTGTTCCTCATGTTTCTAGACCTTGACCCAGTTTGAGAACAACATCAAGGACCTAATGTAAGACAAGTTTCTATGGGAGGAGAGAAAATATGAGACTTGACATATTTGTCCTCTCCTCTTTGGCCTTTTTATTCCTCCTCAGTGGTGAGTCATGGCCAGAGGCACTGTGTCTGCCCGTACATACCCATCCCATTCTCATGAAAATGATCTCTCATTACACATGTATGAGCTGAACATGTGGCTGGGGAGGTGTTACATACTTAAATATACCTTATGTTGTGTTGAATCTGCTCCAGTGTTGTCTTATGTCTTTTTGTGGTAGTCAACCCTCTGGACTGTCACGTTACAGCAACATGAAGTGAGTCTCCTTACTGTTGAACAGATCATAATGAGAGATGAAGTCTGTCGTGATTTACAGAAAAACGTCACTAACTGTCTGGATATATTCAGCTCAGTGTCAGGATGGGAATGAGTAATTGCCTTTTCAATATATTTAACTATTTCTGAAAGACGATCGTCAGTGAAGTTATTTGGAGTTTGTGGTTGCCATGGCGTACCACTCTCTTCAGCACAGGAAAGCAATGAAAAGAAAGGAGTGACAGGAGCAGCTTGTAACTGCAGATATGAAAAGTAAATTATAGCTTTGTGTTGACAGTAAAAGTAATAAGACAGACTTTGTGTGCAAGTACTACCACTCAAAAGTTTGGGCTCATTTTGTCCATGTTTTTCAAATAAAATGGCACTCATTTTCATTAATGTAAGAACAAATTAATCATACACCGTATGGACAAAAGTATTGGGCTTCCTACACATTCATTAGAATTAATATGGAGTTAGTCCCATTTTTGCAGCTCGAACCTGCTTCCAGTCTTCTGGGAAGACGTTCTACAAGATTTTGGAGTGTTTGTGGGAATTTTTGCTCATTCATCCAGAAGAGCATTTGTGAGGTCAGTCACTGACTTTGGATCAGAATCAGAATACAGGGTGTTTCATAAAGATACACTCAGTGATATATTTGTTGATAGCAACATTGGACAATTACACAAAGTTACAAAGGTTAAGTTGTCGTCTTTTAAAACTCTATGCCCTGCCCTTTCATGTGATAAATATTTCATTAACATGTGGTTTGTGGTTGCAGAGTTATAGTGATTTTAAATCGAGTTCCTCTTTTTGAAACACCTTGTACTTTAAATTTGTATTGGGATGAGAGGGTCTGACTCACAGGCTCTTCTCTAGTTCATCCCAAAGGTGTTGGATGGGGCTGAGGTCAGGGCTCTGTGTGACCAGTCAAGTTCTTTCACAACAAACTCATCCAACCATTGCTTTATGGAGCTTGCTTTGTGCACTGGGGCACAGTCATGCTGGAACAGAAAAGAGTCTTTATCAAACTGTTCCCACAAAGTTGGAAGCATAGAATTGTCCAAAATGTCTTGGTAAGATGAAGCATCAAGCTTTCCTTTCAGGTCCTGCAGTAGCTCACTTGGTTGGGCAGGTGACACATATACTGGAGGCTGTGGTCCTCCTGCAGGGGCCTGAATTCAAGTCCTCACGATTCCTTTTTCTTCTGTGTCATTGACCCTCACGCTCTCCTAGTTACCTGTGACTCTGCACTGTCCTATCTCAAAAGGCCAAACATAAATCTAAAAAAAAGATTTAGCTTCACTGGAACTAAGGGGCCCAGGTCAACCCCAGAAAACAATCAATAAAAAAAACAGCCTCATAGCATTATCCCTCTTCCACCAAACTTTACAGCTGGCACAGTGCGGTCAGTAACTTTCTCCTGACATTTACCAAACCCAGACTAACCTATCAGACCAAACAGATGGATGATTTGTCACTCCACTGAACACACCTCCACTGCTCCAGAGGTCTTGGGCCGGCGACCCTCAGGAACCCTCTGGTTTCAAATCAAGTCTCGCAACGGACTAAGCCACTGCCGCCCCTCCATGCAAAGCAACTCTAGAAGACAAGAGTAAAAATACTGACCTGGCAATCAACATAACAGGTCCGCTTAAAATTCAGCGTTTCACTGATCCGCTCAGCTACCCTTACCTCCTGTCGTTATGACTTTGCGTTATCATAATTAATCCTGGATAATTAAACAATTTGTCCCTTAAAGGGCAGTGAAACGACTGCTCTTCTCTGGAGGTCGTTATAGTGATGTGAACGTGTTTTTTAGAGCAGTCTGATGGTATTTGTTTTACCGGCTCCGTTAGCAAGAGTACAGCCGAGTTAGTCTGAGATGTTGAGGGTGGTTGCTGCTGGCCTGAGTTTTCATTGATTAGACCCATGCTATTTGACATACAACCCACAGAGGCCCTTTCACACTGACTGTATTTAATTTTAGAATATGTCCCTGTGTTGCACTCAGCCAACCCCTGCTCATTTATTAGGGGAAATTAAACGCAGTATTGGAAGTGTCCCACAGAGAGTACCTCGGAGTAAATTAATATGAACCAATATGCTGTCTATTTGTATGGCTCATTAAATGATAATATTGTTAGGATGTGGTGCTCCAAGAACAAACAACAAGAAGAATATATTTCAATATTAAACTAAATATGAAAATCAGAATGGGTTAAACCACCTTTAGAGGTTGTCCTGGCTCAGAAGGAGTCTGTGGGAGATTACATACTTTAGCGTGAGTCTTTGTTACCTTTCATAACAGGAGATGTGTTTTCCTGTTGTTTTTAGACATTTCATGAAGAAAAATGTATTTCAAGTTTGAATTAATCAAACCTTTACTTTAAAAACATGCAGTCCTGGTGATTTTCCTCTTGTGAAAGGTCAAAACATTTTTAGTGGGGACCATCATTTTTTATATGCAGGGAAAATACGTGCTTCAAGAGGCAGCTTGCAGTCTGGACTAAAATGCAGAGCCAAATATTGGGTAGATTCTTGTTCCTAAATGGCTTTGGAGATCTCACTTTTCCGGTAGTCCCCCAGTAAAGTATGCATCGTCTCTTGTATTTCCACACCAGATTAATCCGCCATAGTAGTTTGGCGCAGACATGCCAGATCAGACATCTCCTCTGATACAGCTCTGCTGTTGTGGAAGAGCCTTGTGTCTCCACCTGGGCTCGAACCAGGGATCTTTCACATTCAAGTCGACTGTGTAAACCTCTTTCTCACCATAAAAGGAACCGCCGTGAAGCGTGTATCACCAGATTCAAATCTGAACCTTAACATATGATATTTCTAAAATTAATTATATTTAGTTTGTGTTAAATGGTAAACATGGTAACCATTATAACTACCCAACACCAACATGTTACCACTGTGTTCACAGGAGTTTGTGTCCCTGCCTTTACAGACAGCCCTTTGTTTTGTTTTTGGTTTGATTTTCTTCATCCATCAGAGAAAACTAGAGTGAAGAAGAAAGTGTCCACAGGACTCCGTGTAGTTCTGTGAAAAACTAAGTACACTCCATGATTCAGTACCTTGTAGCAGCAGTAACTTCAAATAAGGATTTTGTGTATGACTTGATCAGTTGTAGAGGAATTTTGGCCCACTCTTCTTTACAACGTTGCTTCTGTTCACTCAAGTTTGTAGGCATGTGAGGTCTGGACTTTGACTGGGCCATTGCAGCACCTTGATTCTTTTCTTTTTCAGCCTCTGTTGGAGATTTGCTGATGTGTTTGGGATTATTGTCCTGTCACATGACCCAGTTTGGGCCAAGCTTTAGCTGACAGACAGCCTCGCATTTGACTCTAGAATACTTTGGTATACAGAGGAGTTCATGGTGGACTCAGTGACTGCAAGGTGCCCAGGCCCTGTGGCTGCAGAACAAGCCCAAATCATCATCCCTACACCACCATGTTTGACACTTGGTATGAGGTGTTTGTACTACTATGGTGTTTGGTTTTCTCCAAAGGTGACACTGGTGGTCAAACATCTCCACTTTGTTCTTGTGTGTCCAAAGGACATCCTTCCAGAAGTCCTGATTTGTTCAGATGCAACTTTGTAAATCTACGCTATGGTGTCATGTTTCTTTTAGAACAAAGAAGCTTCCTCCTGGCCAGTCTTCCAAATGGCCATACCATATCAGCCTTTTTTGTCCTGTCATGAACTTTAACATTTAACCTGCTAACTGAGGCCTGTGGAATCAGATGTAGCTCCTGGGTTTTTGCAGCTTCTCTGAGCACTCCACGGTCTGAGCCTGGGGTGAGCTGGGACATCCAGTCCTAAGCAGCAGACTGCAGCATTGCGTTAACACACACCTGAAGGCTCTAAATGCCAAAACCTCTGCTTTTGTAGGGGTGGTCATACTGGCTGATGAGATGTTGAGATGTTCACTGGGAGTGACCAGGATGGACAGGATTAGACATGAGTCCATCAGAGGGACAGCTCAGGCTGAGATGGTTTGGACATGTTGAGAGGAGGGATAGTAGAAGAGGAAGAGCACAGAGAAGGTTGATGGATGTAGTGAAGGAGGACATGCAGAGGGTTGGTGTGAGGGACGCAGGATGCAGGGATGGGGTGAGATGGAGGCAGATGATCTGCTGTGGTGACTCGAGACTGGGCAACGGGAGCAGCGCCTGGCTGCCACTTACCCTCATAATTCTTGTGGAAGCATAAGAATACGTTTATATTATTTAGCATAATTAAACATATATATTTTAGTCTGTAAGTTTAAGCTGCAGCACAGCATCCTCTGAACACTCATCTTTTGACCCAGGTAATGAATCACCCCTAAGGAGAGCACAGCCTCAGGTGTTGGACCTGCCTTTCTTTAAAACCGTTTTTATTGCTCCATGAACAAGCCCTCTAACCAGAACCAGAACTCCACATTACCACGGGTTTCAGGTATGACTGACAGATGACCGGATCAGATGATCATATCAGTGCAGGACAGGAAGTCATTCTCTCTCTGCACTGAGACATGCTTTGGCTCTCGCTCCTTAATTAAAAAGCCATTGAGCTAACATCACTTCACTTCAGGTTTATTTTCAACTTAATTTGAGTGCTATGGAGAGCATCCAGACGTTTGGTTACTATGGTTACCTGCATCTGGATGTGGCCTAGTTATGGTGGTGACTCATGTACAGCAAGCCTTCAGTCCTCCAAACGACCCTCCTCTTCTTCCTCCTACTCCTCCTCCTAACCTTAAGAAAAGGCTTGCCTCTGCCAGCATGCACAGATGTGGCCAGATGTTGAGATATTCTGCTGCACTGAGCATGGTATCACTCTCCAAGGCAAATACTGGCAGGTTCATAATGTGCAGTGATATGCAGTCATTAAAGGACCTGTGTGTGTAGTTATTCCCAAATGTGTAATCTGAAAGTCCTCTGCAGTCCAGCCAAACCTTTAATCACACAGAACTCAGACGGAGTGATTTCTTCTTGGTGATTTCACTGGTCTCTCTGTGAAAAGATTTCCTTTTGCCTCCAGTAAGGTGTAATTACATTGCTTTCTTTTATTAGGTGTGATTATTTCAAAATGTTTTATGTATTTATCATAAAAATTGACTCACTGGTCACAATATTAGGTATACCTGTTCAGCTGTTAGTTAGTACAAATATCCAGAGGAGGTAAGAAGAGAATGGCCAGACAGATTCAAGCTGATAGGAAGGTAACAGGAACTTAAATGGCCACTGGTTACAACCAAGGTATGCAGAAGAGCATCTCTGAATGCACGTGTCCAGCCTTGAAGCAGATGGGCTGCAGCAGCAGAAGACCACGCTGGGTACTACTCCTGTCAGCTTCAAACAGGAAACTGCAGCGACAATTCACATGGGCTCACCAAAACTGGACTATGGGGGGGCAGTGGCTCAGCCCGTTGGCTTGGAACCAGAGAGCGCTGAGTGGTGCCGGCTTGAAACTCACATGTGGCAGGAGGAGAAAAATTCAGGATCCACCAAGGACCTACATATGGAGGTGCACCAGAGGCCTGGAGAGGAGTCGGCTCTCTTGGTCAAAATTTGGTATAAATAAGATGAAAGCACGGATCCATCCTGCTTTTTACCAGCGGCTCAGGCTGGTGATGGTGTGGCCTAACTGTGTGGGAGATATTTACATGGCATGGTGTGGGCCCCTCAGTACCAGCTGAGCACCATTTAAACACCACAGCCTTCTTGAGTGTGTTGCTGAGCAAGGTTATTATAGTTAACTAAAACTAAACTAAAACCAAACCTAGATGAGAAACATTTTAGTAAACTGAAAACAGTACCTTCACCTGCTCCCTTGTATTCTCCCCAAGGGGTCGCCACAGCTGATTAATCCACATTGGTAAACTGGTAGAGGTTTTACACCAAACGCCCTTCCTGACACAACCCTCCATGGTGAGGGAGAGCTTGTCCCCACCTGGAATTGAACCAGGGACCTTTCGGTTGTAAGGCAAATGTGTAAACCACCACACTATGGGGGAACCAAAGCCTCAGCAGACAGGCTGTCTCACCAAATTTCACCAGACTGACAAAGACTGAAACTGAAATCAAGCATCAGGGGCTTTGTATTTTTAGCCATTTGCTGTCACCAGGTGGCAGTATCAAAAATATGTGGAACCTGGTTCTAGCAAGGTGTACCTGATGACCTGTCAGGGAAGTAAGAAAATGTTAATATTGAACCATAAACTAAAGATGCACTAGAAAACCAAATGTCTCTAAAGAGACTTGGCCTGCTGCAAAAGTTTGATCTAAACCAGAAGCAGCAAGACTGCGTAATGAGGCAATGGAGGTGAGTTGGAACAGAATTGTCACGTTTGGTCTAAAAGCCAGAAATCTGAAGCAACTGTGTGATGCTAGCATGTTGGTATGGAGCAAAATCACTGAGGAATGTTTCCAGCACCGTGTCATATCCATTCTATGAAGAATTAAGGTGGTTTTGAAAGCAAAAGGGGATCCAACCCACTACTAGCAAGGTGTGGCTAATGAAGTGGTCTGAGTGCACTGAAATGCTCCACAAGGCATCAAAAGTTCAGTTCAGTGACTCCACCTATAGTGGAGCTGAGGCCTAGCAAACAGCTAGCAGCTATAGCTGCCTATCAAGCACACCCGTACCCACATGTATGTTTTATTTTAAACACTGTAAATTATTTAAAACACCCACTGCACACTTGTTACACTTGTAGAATCATCTTCCTCCATCTCACCCTGTCCCTGTGTCCTCTTCTGTCCTCTGAATGTCCTCCTTCACTACATCCATGAATCTTCTCTGTGCTCTTCCTCTTCTCCTCCTGCCTGGCAGCTCCATCTTCAACATCCTTTGTCCAATATGTCCACTATCCCACCTCTGAACATGTCCAAACCATCTCAGCCTGAGCTGTCCCTCTGATGGACTCATGTCTAATCCTGTCCATCCTGGTCACTCCCAGTGAACATCTCAACATCTTCAGCTCTGCCACCTCCAGCTCTGCTTCCTGTCTTTTTGTCAGTGCCACCGTCTCCAAACTATACATCACAGCAGGTCTTCTGTCACAAAGCAGCCCTGACATTATCTTTCTTGCTTCTTTAACTTTAATTCCT
>VUQH01083002.1:0-26557 GCA_015106775.1 Etroplus canarensis
ATGGAGCTGCTCAGCGAGATGTTGAAGATGTCAGTGAAGACATCTGCTAGCTGCTCTGCACACTCCCTGAGCACTCTGCCAGGAATGTTGTCTGGTCCAGCAGACTTCCGTGGGTTGACCCTGCACAGAGTTTTTCTCATGTCAGCCGTGGTGAGACAGAGCACCTGGTCATCATGAGGAGGGTTGGACTTCCTCGCTGTTGTGATGTTTTGTGCTTCAAACCGAGTGTAGAAGTCATTCAGCGCATCTGGGAGCGAGGCGACACTGTCACAAGCAGATGATGTAGTCCTGTAGTTGGTGATTGCCTGGATGCCCTGCCACATGCGCCGGGAGTCTCTGCTGTTCTGGAAATGGCCGTGGATTCTCTGGGCATGTGCGCGCTTCGTCTCTCTGATGGCTCGTTACAGTTTGGCCCTAGCCAAGTTGAAACCTGACCTGTCCAGCAACTTGGCATGCAGCATTGTGATCTTGACACCTTTCTGTGCCAAACAGATTTGCTTTATAAAGTGGAGCTCAACAAGCTCCTATTGTTGAATAATTTGTGACAGACTTTGAAAAGTACCTTCTGTTACTCCCTTGTATTCTCCTCAAGGGGTCGCCACAGCAAATTAATCCGCATTGGTAATTTGCCCTTCCTGATGCAACCCTCTACGGTGAGAGGGACTTGCGCCCCCACCTGGAATCAAATCAGGGAACCTTCCACCTGTAAGGTGGCTGTGTACACCACAACACTATTGTTAATTAATGTGAAGTTATTTGACCTGACAGGCAGAGGGGATAGAAAAGAAATAAAGAAGTGAAAGAAAGAGAGAAAAGAAAGAAAAAGAAATAAAGAAGGTGGCCTGGTATTTAAAGACAAACAACTGAGAAGTGATACAAAAGAAACAACTAAAACAATGTGTTTACAGTGACACCCAACAGTCCATGTAAGTGTATGTGCGTGACTGCGTCAGTGCAAGAGTTGGTGTGTGTGTCCATCACAAAATGTAGCTGATAATAATAATGAGGGTAGGAAGCTGCAACCACACCAACCAGACCCAAGCATTCAGTGGGAGGTGACCCAACTGCATCTTCCAGCATTGCTTGGAAGTTGCAGCTTCTTTAGAGGTATAAAAAAAGATCAGCCATACCATGATGATATGTGAAAAAGTTGTTGAAGCTAGGTTAAGGAGGAAGTCAGGAGTGGCAAGGGAGTATGTGAAGGTGGTGCAGGACATGTATGAGGATAGTGAGACAGTGGTGAGGTGTGTTGTTGGAGTGACAGATGGGTTCAAGGTGGGGGTAGGATCACATTAGGCATCAGCTCTGAGACCCTTCTTTGCAACTGTGAGGGACAGGCTGACAGAGATCAATCAGGAGTCTCCGCTGACTATGTCGTCTGCAGACAACACTGATCTGTACTGACAGTAGGGAGGAGGGGAAAAGGGGCCTGGAGAGATAGAGGTATGCACTGGTGAGAAAAGGAATGAAAGTTAGTAGAAACAAGACAGAGTACATGTGTATGAATGAGAGGGAGGCAAGTGGAATGTTGAAGATGCTATTAGAGGTAGTAACATTTAAGTACTCAGGATCAACCATCCAACGCAACATACAAGAGAGATGAAGAAGAAATTGCAGGTAGGGTGGAGTGGATGGAGACAAGTGTCAGGTGTAGTGTTTGAAAGAATAGCAGCAAGAGTGAAAGGGAATGTTTACAAGAGGCTTTCTCTAATGTATGCTATGGAGATGGTGGCACCGGCAAAAAAAAAAAACACAAGGTGGAGGTGGCAGAAGTTAAGATTTTCACTGGGATTGATCAGGATGGACAGGATTAGAAATGCATACATCAGAGGAACAGCTCAGATTGAACAGTTTGGAGACGCAAGTCAGAGAGGCAAGGCTGAGATGGTTTGGACATGTGCAGAGGAGGGATAGTGGATATATTGGACAAAGGATGCTGAAGATGGAGCCAGATGGGAGGAAAAGAGAAAGATCACAGAGAAGGTTCATGGCTGTAATGAAGGTGGACATGCAGAGGGTTGGGACAGAAGAGGATGCAAGAGATAGGGTAAGATGGAGGCAGATGAGCTGCTGTGGTGACCCCTAAAGGGAGCAGCTGAAAGCAGAATTACAGCAGCAGCTTTATTCCAAAAGTGAAACCATAGTCTATACATCTCAACTAACCTCCCCAATACCATTTAATTATAGCACTTAACCATTCTTGTTTAGTCCATAGTGTTGAACAGCATTCCAGTTGCCAACATTAAAAATTGGCAACACAAGCAGATTTATAACCACTAACTTGAAAAAATGTGAAAATATGCTATTCAATTGCAGATGTACAAAACCATAAAATTATACAGGAAGAACCAACCGTGTCATAGTTTAAATCCATGTACTTACAAAGTTTATAACAAAACATGTGATGATTGCATTAGAGTGACGTTCTGTGATGCAGCAAAGTGAAAAAATATGAGCACACAAGTTAAATATAGAAACACTTTATTCCCAGATGTTGTAGCAGTGAATTATTTTCAGACGTAGAAAGGCCAATATAACCAATCTTGAGTACAACAGTATGATGTACCACAACAGCTTACCCGTTCACATTTCTGTAAACCCACGTACAAAGAAACATGATTGTTATTGTCCCACCACGCTACACACTCAGCTCAAGTACACAGACAACATAATACAAGTTCAGGGGTCAAGCAGTGTGAACGCTTGATTTAAGACATCAAATGTAGCTGATGGTTGGAGGTTTATTCCTGCGCTGGTACAAGAGAATATCACCAGGTCTTGTGCCACGATGAACGACAAAATGAGACACAAGAAACACTTCACTAAATCACTACGAAGAGCTGGGATGGTGAGTGGATCAGAAAACAGGAAAGATGCCCTGTTGCCCCAAGTGTGCCTCCTCTCCAGAAGAGGATATTTAACAGCTGAGGTCGAGCCACAGTAGCTTTACTAAGATGAGTTAAATTCGTTAATTGGCAAACCTTTAAAGGAGAAACAAAGCATTTTTTCTCACAGGGAAAAGACAACATTTGCAAGTCAAACCTCTCTTGAATAAGAAAATACCAACGCTGAAAAACAAAACTCAATTGCTCTTTCATGTGCAAAATTCATACCTTGACATCACACAGCCATCTTCCATAAAAACCCTATGCATCTGTGTCATCCTTTATTTTTGCCATCAAATACACAGCAGTTCAGGAAAGTGCTCAAGAAGCGAGGGGGAAAAGAGAAAAATATTGCTTCTCCATCTTTAATGAGAATACTGTGTGATTGTAAACATAAAGTCTAGATTCTCCTTACACTGGTTGATTATTAATATTTTAGTGGTTGATTTTATTAGGAAGAATAAAGACTCTTAAGAAGCATGGGTATAACTTTCAGACCTGT
This sequence comes from Etroplus canarensis, assembly GCA_015106775.1. Classification (NCBI taxonomy): domain Eukaryota; kingdom Metazoa; phylum Chordata; class Actinopteri; order Cichliformes; family Cichlidae; genus Etroplus; species Etroplus canarensis. The sequence goes on from VUQH01083002.1 coordinate 3,388, forward strand.
GATCAGAGGGAAGATTGGGTAAAAAGCCCAAAAGATAAAAAAAACAAAACAAAAACAACACTAAATAGAACAGTTTTGTATTGCTATGGGAAGGAATCCATTTTTAAAAAAGTAGTAGAAACACTGTTTCAACTAGGAGAATCAACTTTTACTTCATCAATCAGCAGCCTTTTTTAAAAAGTTTTTACATACACATAAAGTACACGCACCCTCACTCACAAGCATGCTCACACACTCAACACTTGCCCTTTAACAAACCTGGGCAATTAGGATGGATGTATGGAAAAGCCATGCAGGGCAACAAATACAGATTAGATAACTTTTCCACACAGTTCTTAGTGATCACTTTAACGTGCACCCCATTTACAACCACAGTTCTGTCCTGCCATGAGTGCACTAGTAAAAACAGTGAAGCTAGAAATGGGGTCCTTGACATCTCTGACTGCTCTGGATGTCTGAATGAAGCAGGCAGCACACTGGTTCACAGCACAGAGAATTAAAGACACTGAAAATGGAGTGACAGGGGAAACAGCTGGAGTGCTTCTGTTGCAGTCAATTGCAGTTAGCATGGCTTGGAGTTCCAGGTCACAGGTACAGGGTCACAGGATCAGAGATGAGGGTTTATACAGTCAGAGTTTAAAGATCAGAGCCGAGGTGAACGCTAATGCTGGGGGAGCGCTGTGTGTGGTTTGGCGCTGGACTCAGGTACACCAAACCTTCCTCCTGCAGGCTGCAGGAATAGCGACCAGCTTCGGAGGTTGTGTGGTTGCTGGCAGGAGGGGCACTGCCGCTCGCCACGTGCTCAAAAGAGCGTGAGAAAACAGCGCTGGCAGTGCGAGTCAAGCTGGTGAGAGCTCCTGCCTTGGGCACCGATTGGCTGGAAGTGAGCGTTAACCGCTTGACAGACAGCTCTGCATTCTCGCTGGCGGCCCGGCCCGTTGTTAGAGGGCCTGCCTCCTTGTCTTTGTCCTTGCTGGTGCGCCCGCCAAGCCGACATTTCTTCATGGCTTTGGCCCCCAGATTCAACGTTGTGACACTGTTGCTGATAGTGATGGTGGGTGGGGTCATGTCAGGGCCCACCCCACCTGGCCAAACCCCTTCATCCACCTCTGAAATATCCATCAGCTCATCCGGGGAACCCAGATCCACTGCGTCTGTGAGAAAGACAGAGGGTGAGAAATACGATCAAACATGAACAAACAGCACAAGAGTGAAAGCAGAATAGTCTCATCTGACATCCAGCCTAATCCAAGCAAAACTTTTGTTATTAAAGTGTTTAAAAAGAACAGATTGTGTACAAATTTTGTGCAATACTCTGTTGCTGGATGGCAGAGGAGCTATATCACTGCCCAGCAGGTGGTGCCGTCACACTGTAAACTCTAACAAGGACATCTCACCACCTGACCAGAAACAGCAAGTTCCAGTACAGCATGTTAGGACAACCAGCAGCTCTGTGAGACAGTCAGTATTTTAGTGGGAAAGGAATGCATGTTTTATCCCAAAAGCAGGAGAGGACAGCATCTAAGAGCAAAAGCCTATGAAATACCACGGAGGGAAAGTAAGGGAAATAAAGTCAAGATGCAATCTGGAACACCATAAGTTACATTTTTCCTTCATTAACACTGAAGACAAAAAAAAACAAACACTATTCCTACTTTTTAAAATTCATTCATCCATAGCTATGTGATCAGCCAACCACCTGCATATTTCCAAATACATATTTCTGATCTGATGCTACTACTGCAACAGAACACCAGCAAACAGCTGAGAATCAGACAGATAGGCAGGTCTTTTTAAAGTCTTTCATGGTCAGATTCAGCCTGTTCAAAGCAGCACCAGATTCTAAATTTAACATAGTTTGAAGACAAGTTCAAGACCGACATATCTTTCCTCAGCTCCTAACTACCAGTCAGAAGGAAGTAATCTGTGACCAGGTGCAACCTGGGGTAATGTGTTGAGGCATACCAAAGTGTGCAGTAAGAAAACAAAAAGCTTTCTGATAACATAGGAGTATCCTGGATATGCTAACAAAGATATCTGCATCTTATCAGTGAAGCTATTGGGTGACCTTCACTGATCAAGACAGATTACACAATGGCTACGTTAACCTACGTTTAAACCTATCATTTCCTCTTTGACTGATGTTCTACTTTTAATTGGATCCACTTGTTCAGTATAAATGTGTGTCAGTACTTTGACAACCCATTTCACTTTTATGCATTTTTTAATCAAGTTATTGAGCTGTTGTTCAGTGAGATCTTAAATAATTAATTTGACCATTAGGAATTCCAGCAGCAGATCATTATGAAGAAATTTTAGCCACAAAGGAGAGAGTAAACGAATAAATGATGCTGGACAGACAGATGAGAGCAGCAGTGCAATGAGAGGGTAGTAGAACCCGGTGTAAAAATGTAAAAAGGGAAAAAATATCATGCAGCTTTTCATACCACGCCCCCACACACGTTTACCTAGGTTACCCCGGCAGTGGGGCAAGGGGAAGGAGGGGCAGGATCTTAGTACTGGCTCCTCCCTGCGGAGGACGACCCAGAACCCTCATTTTCCACCATTCGCCTCACAGACTTCTGCCTCCTGACCTCCAGACTCCGTGCGCTGGAGTCATGACCTCGGGGGTCCATGCTGACCTCGGAGGTGGCACCCATCATGTCGCCATCAGGCGGGGCACGACCATCAGGACGTGGCCGCAGGGAGTCTCCATTGGGCATTCGCTCACCGCTCACGCCTGTCACACTGATCTCTGGGATGGCCGTGCCCCCCATCGTAGCCTCACCGTCTACACTCACCTCCTGGCTCTCTGGTGGGTGGGTGCATGGGGGAGGCAATTCATAGACATATATACACACACACACACACACACGGACACATTTCATGCACAAGTACATGAAAACAAGAAGGTGGCCAAATGCGTGCGCGCGCGCGCACACACACACACACACACACACACACACACACATACAAACACAAACAGGTAATAAATGTAAAGGCAGAAAAATAAAAAGAAAAAAAATCATAGTGATCAGAACATAAATGGTCAAAGTTCATGCTACATAAAAACAAATATGAACACAGTATTTAAACAAATTAAATCGCAGTTCAAACTAGATCACCATTCATCCTCACAAATAAATTAATATTTAATGGCGTTTTCCTCCATCATCTGCTCATAACAAAAGCTTTATAAAAGCATTAACAAGCAGCTCTCTGATAAAGGCTCAAAAGAGCAGGATCCATGACAGGAAACTCAGGCGTTAGGCTCAATAATGAAACCTACTTATTAAACTAGCTGAAGGCTGTAATTTACCCAACATATCTACGCTCTGGGAAAAGAGAGCAGCTCTCTCCTTATTCCACAGCACAATGAGGCTGCCATCATTTTAAAGGCACTAGAATTCTGATTCATTTACTCTGTGGTCATTCTAAAACAGGCTTTGGCACAAAGTTGAAACTGTGCAAAAATAAGCATTCACATTTAATATAATCTGTTGCCCACGTTAAACACAATACCTACACTCTGGCATGTTCAATCTGTCTGCCCAGCTAGGTGCTCTTGAACTGAATGCCAACAGCTTAAGAATATTCTAACAAATCAGACAGGAAGTTGTGGCTTTGTATGAGCAGATTCTATCTGGGAGGTACAATGCACTAGTCAGCAAGCCGAGGATGGGCAATCTACGAGCTCAAGACTGAAGGATGACATGAAGAAGATGGTGATTTTCACACAGTGAAAGGGGTGAATGAACAATGAAGAAATCTAAACCTCTTGCTCTCTCCTTTGGTGTTAAATTAATCATCTGAAAAATTTCACTCTTTTTTAACCCAAAGTTCTGTGCAAGAACTCTTGTTTTGGCAAATTTGCATCAAGTGTGACTCCCATTTTATATTTTCCTGTGTATGCAATCTCACCGTGTCTCTTCCAGCGATGCCCCCTAATTGAGAGGGATGTGACGGCATTGCGGGAGATTCTAGAGGAGGTGGGTGTGATCTCCACTTGGATACTCCGTGGGCCCTCCTTTTTGTTGCTTTTCAATGCTGCACCATGCAGTGTTGACTTGATGGCATTACCCACCTGAAGATTAGAACCACACAATCACTGTTTAAGAAGTCTGTCTTTATTCAGTCTACTCCTAGGGCAGCACAGGAAAAAAACCCAAAATCATTAACTTAGTTATTTAATAAAACATGAAGTTGCAAAAAAGCTTCCCTGAAAGCACATGGGAAACTTCAGGCGGGTTGTTAGATTCTTGACCTGACGCACAAGCTTGGGCTGCGATGTGGCACAATATTTCAGTAGTTTGTGCAGATGATGGATGTGTGCGATTGGTTACTTTGTATATTATTGACTCTATACAAATGTAATTTCAACTGCTGTTTGAAATGTGTTGACCCTGACCGAGGCCACAGGCTGAAACGCGTTGATCAAATAATAAAGTTGTTCCTCATGCTATAAATGAGTTTTGTTCTCGTCAGACTTTATGCTCTTCTACACACACCTTGGAAGTAGGTGAAGTTGTGTCAAAAACCTCTACTCTGATTTAACAGCAAAACAGATCAAATGTGTAACGTACTATTTTGTTTATCATATCTAATATATAAATACCAAGGAATAAAAGCTGAAACTCCAGTCTCTCTTATGATATTCATCTTTTTATCTCACACAAAAATGTCTTCAATGCACAGCAAAAACTGATTAAGTGAACTTCCTGTTCCAGTACATTTGGAGGGGATTGTAGGTTGTAGCCATTACTTCCATTTGCTTATGGTGTACTGAGAAGCCAATAATAAGTCTGCAGTCTGTTTAGGCTTGCTGTTTTATATTTCAAAGTTCAGGTTTTACTTTCAGGTAATGTTTAAAATTTCCAGAGTTAAAGAGATGGTGGTTTATGCAAGTAACTGTTATTTTTGCCCAAGTTCATGGTTAACCATTAGTCAGGTGGCTGTTAAACAGACGGCATGTGGTGCATTTCTTCATACCAGTTATATTCAGAAATATTAAAAAAAGAATATTTATGCAATAATGTCAACAATACTATACAGCTTTAGCTTACTATGAATTGAGCTGAGACTGACTGAAATGTACAGCAGTATTGCACAAACTAATAAGAATTAAAAGAAAACAAGAAGAAGTTTGAACATTATAATCCACACAAATATGCTTAAGAGATTCTTGTGAAAATGGAAAAGGGGATGTGTAACGATAACTGTAACTATGATCCTAAGAACAATTTTGGTGAAAACCAATTAAGTGATCATTGTGTGCAAGTTTCACTAATACTCTAAGAGGAGCAGCTAAAGACTCCGTTCAAACTGTTTGCTGTATACTGCCAAATTCACTGTTTTTACTAAACCTACAAAGTATGAGGTATCAATATTATAGTTCTACTTTCTTGTAACTGTTTAACAATTAAAAAAAAGTTTCTATTTCAATTTGAGTTTGTCTATTTGAGAAAAAAACAAAAAACAACATTACTGTATAATGATCGCAACTAACAGATGCACCAATATTGATGTTTTAAACATCAATTAGACTGATAGCTGATGCCGATACCACTATATTTTCCTGTTTCTTCTTTTTATCTTCCTCCCAAAAAGAAATCCTTACTATATAAACTAATTTAAGCATTACAGTATTTCAGTTCTTCATTGCACCATCTTTGAAAGCTTAGCCAGCAAAAACTGGATGTAAAGCAACAGGTAAATACTGGCCCGGACATCAGTAAATGCAATCCTATAGCCGATATTAGTCAAAATGCTGATTTTCAGACAATATACATCTGGGCATTCCTACTGCAGCTACATAAAAAATTTCCATCATGTCAACCAAGCACAGGACAGACAGACATGAAGGTGTAAGGCACTGGCTCACTGCATACTGAAGTTCTGGTCACATGACTGAACCAGTAAGAACTCATAAATATTTTCACAAATTGCACATCCCAACATTAACTGACAGTTACACAAACTAGACACAAACAAAGAAAAGAAGAAGAACAAAAGACTTTTTACTTCACTCTAAACAGGATTTCATAAGTCTTTATATAATAATCTTTGCTCCTACTGGAAATTCTCATGGGGCACTTGCACTGATAATCTTCTAACAACTGAGCACGTAACAAGATGCAGAAAGACTCATAATCTACTACACAACATGTCTTTTGTCTGTGAGGCTTCAGCACTCTGGTCTCATGTGGAACACGCCACCAAGTTATGCTTAACTAGCAACCACCTAGTGTATTCACCCAGGAAATAAAAGGAAACACAAAAGTGACATTTCAAACAATCCACAATATCGTGTGAGCATTTCCTTTATTCTGAAAAACATTTTTAAACCCTGTCACCACTATGAATCAAAATACTATTTGCTTTGATTGTTGTGAGGGGCACACCTTGAATTGTGTAACAATACTGTAAGTGCAGAATCAATCCTTTACTCTCTGGGCCGCAAGGATTACAGCTTAACAGAGCGAAGTGGAAAGCATGTAAATAATCTCGTGGGATTACACTGTGCTTGCACACGCTTACACGCATACACATACACACACCAACCAACAATGCAGCATACTGTGCTGTGCATGAAACAAAAACCACAGGCCAGCATGTGCACAACAGATCACATGCTCTCCCTCTCTTTTACACTCAAAGAGACACAGACATTTAAAAGAGATGTGATGGGGCAGAAAAATATTATCACACCCACCAACAGAGCTTCGGGAAACAACTCTAGCTGGGCTCGATACAGAACGTCATCCAGTGCTTTGGATCCTAATTCAACTTCACCATTACACCTACAGATAAGCAGAAACACACACGTACAGCATGTGAGCCTAAAACAGAGATTAACAGATTCATTCTAAAAATCAGACATTTTGAAATAAGTGTAACTTAAAGAAATTAGCAGGGACATCAGAAAACATTGTAATGAACGTGTCAAATCATGCACAAAACGCAAACCTGTAATGTAAACTGGCTGATACCCATAAGTGATAAAGGCTCATACAAATCTACCAGAATTGTACCCAATATCTTAACAGTGTGAATTAAATTCTGACATTGTAAGACTGTGGGAATGCATTCTGTCTGTTTGCTGGCATGTGCGTACACTCACAAGGCATAGTGGATCCCTGTGATAAGCTGAACCAGGAACTCTGACGTGACAGTGAACCGTGTGTTAATGCCTTTGTAGCGCCGCATCTGTTGGCGTGGATAACCACATATACAGACCCTGGAGCATAACCAATAAAAACACAAAAGAGAAGCTTGGATGAGTTAAAAACGGAAGGAGGGAAACCATTCTAGTGGGCCACTTAGTTGCAGCACCATTAGGGTAATTGACTTTCCTGTGGTGAGCGGATATGAAAGTCACCAAGCAAAATTTTTATTTAAACCACACCCACACCACATATGATGTAAGCTACACAATAATTAATTAAAAGGACATATTTACAGTCCAAAACAGCCATCTTACAAGTTATAGGCAAATAAGCTAACACAAGGTAATACATGTACTGTACATTAGAAGCAGTCACATATTACTCAGAACTACTAACACAATAAACTGTTAAGAGGAAATCAAAGCTGATGACTTCTCTTCAGCTCTGTGCTTATCAGACCAATGCTCAGCTGTAGTTGGCAGATTACCGAGCTGGGATGTGTGCACACTGCAGCTCTTTGCCGAATAGCACTATCTTGGCTCTCTCTGGCAGCAAAGTCTATAAGAGGATCAGATAAGCAACAACTTGCAAACCAGTGTGTGTGCATGTGTGTGTGGGCAAGTTGTCACCAAAAAACATGTATAACGTCAGTTACACTAAAGTTTTAAAGTATAACAAATAGCTTGTGTGTGCCTGTATGTAGTTCTCAAGTTATAATACACAAATGCTGGTGTGTGTGTGTGTATTAAGTGTTACCTGGAGCTGAGCTGGCAGAGGGACTGCAGGGAGGTGGAGGTCATGTAGCTGAGAGCCGCGTTGTAACACAACAGCAGGAAGGTCAACACCTCAAATCTCAATAACACAAACAAACCCTTGAAATAGCACCTTACATAAGATACACCAAAATCTTCAACATGTTAGTATAGAAATTCCAAGACAGTGATGATTCCATAAGGATAACTAAAACAAGAAGTGCTATTAGGATAACAAGAAACAAAAATTACTGTTAGTTTGAAAAGAATGAGACCAAAATATCTCGGCAGGAACTTCAAATGAATCCAAATTTGTTTAGTTACACAAAATTTATCTAATTTGAAAATCAATTATTCATGGACCATTTTAATGTTCATGTAGTCTAAAACAATGTTAAAAAAAAAGGTACATTTCCATCAAGCCAACATGACCTCCAAACTTTGTTCACTGTTATTTTAATTTAAGAAACCCCAATGGCAATATAACAAAATCCAAGTCAACAAGACAGAGACAACTGCCACAAGCCATCACTGCAGCTACTGTGTCAGGCATAAAATAATTGGCCTTGGCAGCAGTTAAACTCCCCATCACTATACAAGTCTTCATTCTGTTTTAGGCAGTTTATTATTAAAGATTATGACTAATTTCTAGGCTATATGATGCACAATTCAAATCCAAGGCGCCATGAGCAATAAATAACCCTAAAAGTGTTTAGTTTTTTTTGTCAGATGTCCATCCTCTTTCATGTAGGAAAATAGACTTCTACTTTGTTTGCTGGTGTTCGCTACCACTTATAAACTGACAGACTGGAGCACATTTTAAAACAAACACACTTACCTGTTCTGTGCTGTGAAGGTTTCTCTCTGGAGGTGTGGCCCACTGTACACCACTCTGCTCAGCCCATGGTTAGCTAGAGCTCCTTCAGTAAGGGCCATGGAGCCAATAGCTGAAGGCTACATGCACATAAAGTTTATTTAACTGCATTTCTGCAGAAACACCTTTTGTGTAACTTTGAATGTTGACACACTCACCTCGTGGTACACCGAGGGTTTGGAGAGGGAAGGGACAGTAAAAGATAACACTTTACTCTGTCCATCTTTATCAACTATTTCCTATGAAAGAGAATAAGAGCGAGCTTAAGACTTTTCTGTAGGCAAAAATAAAAATAAACTTTTCATGTTTTTTCTTGTGTCTGTCCTTAAACCTCTGATCTCTTCAGACACACTCATTTGCTATATGTGGGTGTTTGTGTGAGGACCTCAGGGTCTCGCTTCCCCGCTGATGGTCTGTGCGTGTGTGCAATCACACAAGCACAAACCCCAGGGTTTTAGCTTCCCCTGCGTGCATGTTAATGTCAAACAGATTAATGGGAACCAGTCAGTATGTTGAGTGACAGCTGACCTATTCTGGTATTCAGAGAGGAAGTGAGGAGATGCTGGATTTTACTGATAGATCACACAGCACACTTTAATGACTACTAATGCTGACATCATTCTGTAAATAAGAACAGTCATTTGCAAGGTGCAGCCCATCAATACTGTAATTGCGCAAAGTCACTGCATTCAGGTCCACCCCCCGTATATGTACTCTCCATGCAGAGCTGTCTAACAAGGCAGGGGGCAGAAAATAATCTTTCAAAACTCATGACGCACATCCCATAAATAGTTGAGCAGTTAAGTCCCTTGCTTTGGCAATTGCATGATAATTTCCCCTTGCTAAGAATCAAGGACTTTTCTACTGTTTTTTCCTCTTACTTTGCACTCAAAACACTAGAAACATTTTAATGTTATTAACAGGAACAGCTCTCTTCTAATGAAGAAAAAAAAAAAATATCAACAGAACTTGTGAGCAATATATCCATGACTGCGTAAAAACTATCACTGCTTCATCCTTTCCCTCACCAGGTTGTAAATGCCCAGCAGCAGGGCCTCAATGCAGCCGGAGGTGTGGGGGTCTCTGGCTGCGCTGACGGACAGGAGGCTCCACAGGAGCTCTGGCAGGAACTGTAGCGTGAAACGCTGCAGCTGCGGCTCGCCACTCCGGTAAAACTCAAACAACTGGTGACACACTGGCTCTAGCAACTGCGGAGGGAACAAATCCAAAAACCACATATAGATGGTTAGGTTACAACATTTTAAATAAATACATTTAAAAAAAACAAAACAAAAAAAAACACAAAACAAGTGCCAACCCAACTGCAACTACATTTGCTATTCATTGCACATAAGTAATATCAGGCTCAAACAGATTCATAAACAGGATTGTAACGGTTGAGCAAATATAACAATAATGAAAACAAGGCATGTCAATGGTTAAGTGGTCAGAGGCCTGTACTACGATGCAAGTTCAGCATACCCAGGATAAATTTCCATTATCTGGCTTCATTTAACCCAACGACGACAATCAGGATAAGTAGTCACATACACTTTTACCTCAGCTTTATTTATCTATTTATTTACTTTTACTTATTTACTCTTTCCTGTTTTTAGTTACACACCGTGGATTAGGGAAACAGAATTTTGAGTCTGTATATGTCTTGTACATATAGCAGAATTGATAATAAAGTTGCCTTTGACAAAAGGTGGTTATCAACTCGTTAGCCTAGGGTTATTAATCTAGCTATGAGTGTGTTCACACGAAAGGGGTGGTGTTGACAGTATCTGACCAATCACAAACACACGGTCTAGTAGCAGCAGAGCAGCTGCTTTTACAAAGTAAAATTTTTTTTAAAACATAAGGAAAAATATGAAGCGGCTTGTGTCAAACAGTTTGTTTTTATTCTTTCAGCTGCAGCCTTGGTAGTGTTTAATAAGGGAATAAAGCACAAATGTAAAAACAAGATTCAAATGTAGGCTTAGTTTACTAATAATTAGATTTTTCTATGAGCCTTAATTTATCAACTTCCAACTTTTGTTGATTTATAGTCTAAATCAAATTGTTGCAAAAGTGTTTGCAGCCAACAGGGAAAAAGTAATTAAATCAAGCAGTAAAGGTTCTCCCAGAAACTGTATTTACTACTGATACCTAAAGATTTTAGATGCGATTCAGAAAAATTTAGACCCTCCTACTATTAGCGCACGGAGTCTGGTCTGATGGATCTTCCAGGATCGGTGATGCTGTTTTCTGGAGAACTGATTGGTCAGTAGGAGGTCTGGATCTTAACCTACTGTGAAGCAGGTCAGGTCTGCAGCATAAGTTACCATGGTGATCTATCTCAGTAAGAAGTGAACCATCTTTGTAGTATTACTGAAAGTTAACCCTGAAGTTACCTGAATAGGTCCAAATCCAGCTTCATGGTACAGACCTCTGTTATTTACAATCTAATGTTAAGTGAATAAAAGATTTATGTGTACACACATCACTGTAGTTCTCTCGGATGACTTTGTAGAGCGCAGGGACCAGGGCACCTTTGTCTTTTAGTGAGGCAGCATAGGTGGAGACAGCACTGTCAGGGAGGGTCTGAAACACATGCAACAAGCTGAAGTTTGATACCCTGCATACTTAGATCTTACTAATGCACTAAAAATAAATGCACAGCATTGGCATCTGAGAAGTGACTACTGCATAGCCAAACAATGACTTAAATTAAGTGCATTAATTAATCAAGAAATCTGCTCAATAGGTCAGTGGTAAAGGAGACTGGAAAACCATACATTAATTTTGCTGCTGTAACTGAAGGGAACGTGCTTTGAAATGACATTTTAATAGCACTTAAATCCTGCAGTGACTCTGACAGCTTCTTTTACACAATCACTGTCTGTCACATTAAGCTGGCTGTATTAGGAGGTCAACTTTACTGACAGAGGACAGCAGATTTGTCTTCACACATTCACACAGAAAAATCTCATCTGCTCCTTCATTAATATTCCTCACTAAGCCACAGCTTTGTATCGGTCACCTAACAGCGAGTGCTCATATTTGAGTAGGAGCACGCAATTTTCTGGTAACAGAGCACTTCAGAGAGTGTGTTTGCGTGTGTGAAATAAATCCATCAATAATAAGGAGCAACAGAGAATGTACTGCATACAGTTCATGGGTAAATGCTTTTTAATAATGTTTTTCCAAGGACACCCACACACAATAAAGCAGTACCTTAAATTCTGACAGCCATTCCTCCACCACTCCTTGGTCCATAGCCAACATGTTCCCTCATCTGCAGTGGAGTCACCTCTACCTAAAATAAAACAAAAATCCTGAATAAAAACACACTGCATAATTATGTTTACACACAGCAAATATATTGCAGTTTATTCTCTCCCTCACACACATTAAACTTCAACAAACCCCCCCTCCATGTTTATCAGCATTCTACTTCCTGCTGAAAATATTCTTTTACAAACAGCAAATAGTGCCACGGCTGTGGTGAACAGTGACTGTACATGCTCCGGGCTTCAATTCGATACTCCAAAGAGCAAGTCTCTCCTCCTCCCTCGATCTCCTCCTGTTTCCCTCTCATTCCTCTCCAGACACACACACACCTCTGCAGTAGTACCTTCTCAACTTAGGCTGGCAAATCGAAAAATCACCCACACAGAGAAGCCTGACTGGCTTTGCCTTTGAAGCACTGATGAGAAAAAGAAGTATTACACAGCTGAATGTAGATGCTTATTGAACAGGCACTATAGTTTGGATATCCATAAACAGACAAAAAGAGAGGCTCCTTCCCTACTTCAGCTAACATTTTCATGATGAAATGAAACTGCTGCTCCCTCTTTGTGTTTCTATTTTTTTAATATCTGTTGCAATCCATCACACCATTTACGCTCACTGCATGTTCCGTTTTTTGCATGTAGCTTATTCTCTATTGAAACTTCAATGGTACCCTTTCCTTCTGTGCTTATTCTATTTTTCAATGCAATTTCAACTCTCACTTTGTTAAGATAAAGCATCAAATGACTCCTATTACACACTCCTATCTGGTGCTCTTTCATCCTATGAGCCCTGCAGTCACCTAGGATGAAAGAGCAACAGGAAGACATTTCGAGAGATAGTTTAACCACATTTCTACATAACTAAGGCGGGGGGGCGGGGTTGATTTACAAACATCACTTAACTACTTAAACTAAACAGAAACAGTGCACATTCAGTTCAAAAGGATAAGATCAGTCTCATCATGTTTGCATGCCTTTATTAAGTTAGAAGATTTTCTGGTTTTTTTAGAATTACATTTTTTTTTCATTCACCTTCAAATGCTAGAGTGCAATACTGCTATAGCAACACACTGATAAAAGCAAAAAAATATATATACACTATACCCTTTTAATTCAGCTTTATGAGTTAAGTGTCAAGAATGATGCTGCTGCATTATAAGGAGATATCATGAATAGATGAGTTGAAGACCAGAACAAGAACTGTCCAACATGTTTTGACGAGCTGAACCATTAAGATTTCCCTTCAATGGAAGAGCAGAAAAAAATTACATAGTATTCCCTCCTCCACCAAACTTTGCAGATGGGATAATGTAGCCAGGTAGCCAACATCATCCTGGTAATCTCAAAACCCAGATTTGTTCCTCAGACTGCCAGACAGAGAAGTATGACTGCTCACTCCACAGAAAATGATTTCACTGCATCAAAGTCCAGTAGCAGTGTACTTTACACTACTTCATCTGATGCTTGGCATTGTGTTTGGTGACATACAGCTTGCATAGAGCAGCTTGACCATGGAAACCCACGCCATGAAGCTCCCACAGAACAGTTTTTGTGCTGCTGTTAATAACAGAATAGGTTTGGAACTCTGTAGTCATTCAGTCAGCAAATAATTAGAAACTTTTACACACTATGTGCCTTAGCACTCTGACTTTACGTGGTCTGCCAAATCATGGCTGAGATGATGTGCTTCTTAACACTTCCACTTTGCAATAACACTAATTAGAGTCGATTGTGAAATATCTAGAAAGGAATAAATTCCACAAACTGTGGGTTCTTTAAAACAGTCCATTGTTTCACAAATGTTTGTAAAGACAGACTGCATGGATAGGTACTTGATTTTATATAAATGTGGCAATAGGACTGAATGAAACACCTAAATTCAATGATTAAGAAATAGGGCTCAATACTTTAGTGCATATAAAATATCTGCACCAAACATCAAGGAAATGGGTATCTAGACATGTTACACAAATAAAATAAAATAAGCCAACCTCATGGTGATGTGGGTGAAAAGTCAGGGAATCCCCATGAATGTAATGTAAATCCATCAACAGTTTCCAACTGAACCAAAAATGGTAGACTGCCCTACACCACCATCTTCAGAAGATCTCGCATGACTAAAATAGTCAAATGTTTACATCTTAAATGTCATATTTTTCAGTTTGTGGTTTGTTTGTTTTTTTTTAATCTTTTTGGGTTGAAATGTGACAGACATTTAGATCTGGATGACCCTTCAACCAAATCTACACTGTGACTGTTACAAGGCTTGACATGAAACAATCTCTGTGCCTCTTTGATGGATCATTTGTTTTCACTCAACAGTATGCTGTGCCTGTATCGTGTCTGCACTTTGAAACTACAAGTACAAGGCTAAATAGGCTGTTGAATGCAGACCCAAACTCCATGTTTGGTATGTCTGGTAATAGAAGCTGAGAAAAGAAAAAAGTGGAAGGAAGCAGTCCTTTTATGCACACACTCATCATGCAGAAAACTGTGCTATGATTTGGGGTGAAAATGGTCCAATTTCACTTTTCAAGCCTCTTCTGTTTTCAATGTTTCAAATCTTGCGTGACAGACACACATACCTGTTAAAAAGGTATTCACTTTTCAGTGCAGGTATAAGGCTGGCATCCAAAGAAAATATTACATAACATATTCTGCAAATTCAAGAAAACACACCAGAACACACATTGAACAGGTTATATGCGCAATACTAATGATAAAAAATATACAGTATATGAGGGTACTAAAAATGTATAGATGATGCATGAATAGATGATTTGTGTCTGTCCCTCCTTTGCTCCCTTTACCCAACCACTCATTCTCCCACACATCATCTCTCTTTCATCTTCCCTGCCTCTGGATGCCTTTTTCCTGCGTTCTGTTTCTTCATTTTGTATTATTCCGGTTCTTGGTCCCTTCATGGCAGCCAGGTGTCTATTTATGGACTCCACCAATGACAAGAATGATGAGGGGGGAGGGGAGCCAGTGACTCATAAAATGTGGAAGGATTATAAAGCAGAATAGCCTCCATTTACAGAAATTAGTCCTTTGTGGCAGCCTGTTGTTCTGCTCTTTCACGCTGGTGAAGACAACAAGGAGGACAACCAGCATATGCCTTTTAATGGCAGACCAACTTGAGTAACAAAATAAAGGCTGTGATTAGACCGGATGAGTCAGTCTTGTCAGAGGACTTTTTTCCCCTCCTCCTACAGAGTCACTTTTAACCTATCCACTATGTGTGTGTGTATGTAACCATTTGACAACTGTGTATATAAAATCTTAGATATTTTAATTCACATGAAGCTTCATTTAACTGAGAATGCACAAAAAAAAGATTTTAAGTAGTTTTACTGACCAACTTAAATATAAACAAACTTAAAATTTGATGGCTGCAACATACTCAAAAGTCAGGACAGAGGCATATTTACCATTGTGTCACATCACCTTTCATTTTAATAACACTTTTTAATTGCTTTTGGAAATGACAGTAATTACTGTAGTTTTGAACTGGAAATAAGCATGAACATCACAGGAAGAGATGTCATTTTGCTGGCAGCATGTGTCCCTTTAAAATCCTAATATGTACCTCAGAGTAAATGGTACCTTCACATAAAAGCAAAGTCGCCCATGCTGTGGGCACAGAAGCACCCCCATAACATCACAGATGCTGGCTTTTGCACCGTTTGCTGATAATAATCTGGATGGTCATTTTCATCTTTGGCATGGAGAACTCAGCGCCCATTTTTCCCTAAACAAGCTGAAACATGGACTCCTCTGATCTCAACACACTCTCTGAGATGAGCTTGGTAGCATTTCTGCATATAGTTGATGTATGGCTTTCTCTTTGCATAATGCTCTTTCAAGCTGCCTTTTTGGATGCAGCGATGGACTGTATAAGGCATCAATGGTTTCTTGAAGTACTCCCAAGCCGAGGTGGCTACATTTGCCACAGTAGCACAACAGTTTCTTCAGCAGTGTTGCCTTGGTGCTTGAAATTCATGTGCATTCAGTGGTTTCTGACCACTCTGATTCTTTTTATAATATTACGCACTGTAGATGTTAAGATACCTAAATTCTATGCAAACTTGCACTGAGAAACTTTCCATTTGAACTAACAATTTTTTCATGAATTTTAGCACTAAGGGGTCAGCCACAACTCATACTTGCAAAGACTGAACCTTTAATGGATGTTACTTTTATACACAATCATGATACCTCAACTTCTCCCAATCAACCTGTTCAAGATAGAGTCTTCCAAGTGCTACTTGAATATTTTGCACACTTTTCAATCTCATTTCAACTCTGTCTCAACTTTTGCTAAGTGTGTTTCAGCTATCATTTTCTTTGTGTAGGAAGTATAAGTTTCACAAAAGGTACATCCACAGAACAGATCACAAAGTCATCATTTGGACGACTACACACACACACACACACACACGCACACGCACAAGGAAATAGTGATAATTCAATGTGAATCTGCATCAAAATCACACGAGGCCCGGATACAAACAGCACATAATAGCCCATCTCAAAGATTTCTAGGCTCTAGTCACACACTGCAGGCAGATACAATCATCTGGTGGAGGAAAATAGAAAACTAATTGGCTTGAGAGTACACCATCAATTGTAATTATGTTATAAGGCAGATGTTTACTTTCCATCTTGGTCTGGCTAACTTCTGGCCATCTCTATGTCATTAGAGGCCCACTAATCATGACAGAAATCAATATAAAATGGAGGATTCATGCTTGTACAAAAGATGCAGCAGCTGGTGAGTTTTCTCTGTGCAGCTCAATCATGTTGACCAGCAAATACATGAATAAACCAGTGTTAAGGAAAAGTGGCAGAGAACACTTGACAAGCAACAGCAACAAATCAATGAAGTAGAGACAAGACAAAATGAGGAAAATTGCAGATGGGCAGTGCAGCAAGACAAACAGAGGAGAGATCAATATCTAAATGAAAAGCGGGATAGTGATACCTATGATTGGCCATGAAAGAAACCGAAGAGAGCTGAGACTGCAGGACCAACTAGGAGTGCATTAAGAGAGCACAAACCTCTGATCTAATATCATAGTCCTTTACAATATTAACCGGCAATAATGCTTATTAAAACTCTGTAACACAACCTCACATGGAAGTATTTGAAACAGCTGGTGTTCTTTCCACAGGGAGTTTTTCCTACAAAGATGCCTTTGCAAATAATCCTTTAGAAGTTAGAAGTTTTCTACTATGGCTGTTGATAAGCTGCTGCTAGTCTGACTGAAATACAACAACAAAAAGTTCTGGGATACAACCCTTCATTCGGATCTGCTACAAAATTGAGTTATTCCTTTGTTCGTTCAAAACCTCTCCACAAAGTTTCACAAGAATCAGACTAGTTTTTGCTTAATCCTGCTATAAGACAAACTTCCTTGGCAGGGGTAATAAAAGCAGAACACTCATCAGGTTTTGATCTTTGCAGCTCCTGGCAATCCCAGCCAGCGAGAAATGCATGAGATAAGGAATCATACACAGACACACACACCTCCCTGTGACCAGAAGAAGCTCAAGGAATATCCAGCATGTTAAGTAGTTTAACCATGTCTTACTGAGTTTCCCCTAATGAAAAAATCCAATGGAGCCAGCTACTTGGCAAAGAGCAACGGAGAATGTGTCATGCACTGCACAAGCGCGTGTGTGCAAGTGTGCTTATTCAATGTCTGGTTTGACAAAACCTGTTCCTGTGAGCTAGCAGAAGTTGACAGCTCATTCCCTGTGAATTAACACCTACGCTACTGTCTTGAACTGTCTTTTACACACATACACACACACACTCATGGTTGCCAGTCTGAGCTTATTTGTGACTCCTCCTTCCAAAGACTTTTTTTAAAAACAAAGGCTTTAAGTTTATATTCCTAATCCTTGTTGTGTTCTTGCATGTCCTGATGGCATTACTATAAAACATCTGAGGCAGAAACACAATACCAAACCACAGTCTTCACATGGATTCATACAAAAACCACATCATAAACACCCAGTGAGTCCTCCAGGAGTCCTCCTGGCACTGAAGTACATACCTGCCTGGGAGAGCTGGTGGAGTGAGCGCTGAAGCAAGCCCAAGTTAGAATGAATTAGGGTGACACCCACACACATGTACACATTCCTGCCCACTGTTACATCATTTCCTATTACACACATACTTTGGAACCTCCTTTTTTTGAGGAAGCTGATTGGGCCAATAAGAATGGACGTTTGAATGGAAGGGAGAAAAAAAACAAGAGAATGACGAAGTGGGTGGTTTTGAGAGTGACAGAGCTGCCCCAGCTGCTTTTTCCTGTGGTACAGGGTGCAGTTACACAAACTACTGGTTAGCTAGATCATGACAATTGTACTTGTACTTCCAAGCCATCAAGGAAGGAATTTTACAGGGAGATAACTATAAAATAAAACCAATAAACAAAATAAACTTAAAGTAGCAAATTACCTACACCTGACTTCAGCTCTGGTACAGACACACCCAAACCACTTTATAACTGTTCTATTATGAAAACTAGTATCAAGAACAGGAACTACAGGAACATGCGTCCTCTCAAAGTATCCCTGCTAGGTCAGCTATAAACTGTAGGCTGGTGACTACAAGTTTGTTTTAACATAAGCTGAGCAAGAGCTGTTCAGGAACTACTCTGATGCATTGTGGTTTGTCACAGTAAAGGTGCAAGCAGGGTTATGCAACTGTGGTCTAAAGGGGTAGAGCCCCCATAGTGCCTGAAGCTCACAACTTGACCCCATCTCCTGCTCCACAGCCCTGCTAAGAGTCATTTATACAATTCAGAAGACTTCAGTGTTTTATTTTAACAGCTCTCTTCAGTTTATATCACTTCTCTTTTATACCATCTTTTTATACCATCTGCCACATTCTTTATTTGGACTACCTTAACCCTGTTGCATCACCACCTCCCACCTTGCTCTCCCCTAAGGTCTTCTACAATAGAAGGTTCCCTATAGCTTGGAGGAAAGGGGAGGAGGGTGTCACCTTTTCTGCTTCTATTATCTTTCATCCACACAAACATATAGCAGAGGCCTGCCTGTAGCTGAGTAGAAATGACAACAGAGTCTGTGGTTTGTGTGTGTGGTTAACACTGCTGAGGAAGACAGATAGAGCGATCCGACAGCTAGGAATCCTCTTATAGCAGCCCACGCTCTCCTCTCTTGCCGCTAAGCCAGTGATGCATCTTCGTCCCTCTTCTTGCCCCTCCAACTCTCTATCTTCCTGCAAAAGTGGGCCTGAGGAGACTGTATTTGAAATAATGGATTTTTTTCAATTTTAACACTTCCCTTTCTTTAAAAATGCCAAGAAATTTCACGAACCCTCCAGCAAGGATAGCTATCCATGATGCCAGATGACAGCAGAGCCTGCACGATCTTTCTGCTCCATGACCTGCTGTGCTTCATTGTCAAAATGCATTATGAGGTCTGAGACACTTGCAGCCATGGATGCCACACATGAACAAATCTGCACTTGTGTCTGCATCTTTGCACACACATCCTAATGACATCACATTACAAGAGCACCCACCCATTAAACCCGTCAACTGCTAAAGGCACAGCCTCTGCCTCAGGTCAAAGGCAGAAACACACACTTATGGGAAGCAAAGAACAATCTATGATTTAAGGCAGGGGTCAGCAACCTTAAATATCAAAGGAGCCATTTTGAAGCAATTCTTAAGCCCCCAAAAATCTGTATGGAGCTACAAAACATATTTGGACCTCATAATGCCTTTTTATGTAAGCTATTAGTTATATGTTTTTTGGGTTTATCTTAATTTTCCCCAACTTTGGAATAACTAAAGTATATTCTCTGGTATCTTATCCTAATAGAGGTGACACAGCCTATTAAGTATAGATTAGTATACCAACATTACTAACAAATGTAAATAATTTAAATAAATAAAACCTTTACCACATTGCAACTACTTTGCAGTTGACTATTTATAGTTACTACTTTAACTTTGCATTGGTATTTATGAAATTATAGAATTATAATAACAGAAACAGTTTATTATTTACTCATATACTGCATGTATATAAAAACAGCTATAAAGCTATTCAGGTTACTTTGAGTCCTACCTGCTTTTGTGCAAATTAATCAAATTAAAAGGAGCCCACTTTGATAATAAAAAAGAAAGCAGCCACAAAACTGGAATGTTTCAATTTGATTTTGACTATAGTCCAGTCGTAGCTTAAGCACATGAGTGAGTCATCTATGTGCATACGTGCTTGCCACAGCAGCTGAGGTTCAGCAAAATTAAGAGGATATTTTTCATACTCATCCAGCTTTTGTTGTCAGAGCCACAGGAGCTGGGTAAAAGAGCCGCGGGTTCGAGACCCCTGATTTAAGCCAAAAAACAGTACCTTATTATAACCACTGGTACAAGACCAAAAGCAGGTTTTTGAAGGGCGCAGAAGGTAAAACTAAAAAGCTTTCAACTTGTACTCGCACTGCTCTGTGGCAAAGCTTCACACTAGCCCCCCCCCGCATACAGGAAACCCCTCAACAGGCTGAGTGGTGTGGAGAAAATCTGCATCACATGACAGCTATTACAAAAATCCTAACGACGCATTATCTAACATGCTACTCTGTGGTGGTTCCTCTTCTCCAGCTGGACTGTCACGCACAGACACGAACCACCGGAGGAATCTCAACCAGCGTACATACACGAATACAGCTGTCACTAAACGTGATAAAGTCTGGCACAAAGTCTGCCTCTATGACTGACGTGACTCTTATGTCACAAGCGAAAAGATAAGCAGCAAAAAAACTGTCATTAGTCTGATAAGTTAGAGAGTCGTCCCATGTTTTTTATTGGTGGATCTAAGTAGAAACCTACCTGTTCCTGGGTACTGCTAACCAGCTCGTCTCACACTGACCACCGGCTACACCGCCTGTGTTTACTAAACGTTAAATTCTCTCCCGGTGCACTTGTAGCTCAATGGAAAAACACGTTAGCTTGCCTCAGCCGTTGACTTCAGAGTATTTCTTAACCTCTATCACCCAGAGCCTGTAAATTAATCCCCCGCCGCCGTCGCACTCCCTCTGTCTCGGCTTGCTGAATGACTTCGAGCTGTCACCACGGTCGCTCACAGATTAGCTAGTTAGCTGAATCGGCTAAGGCGCGACCCCATACAAACTAGGGAAGTTGCTGTTTACTTACTGGCATGCTATCTGTCAATTTCCTGGGATCACTGTTCTCTATCGTTCCCGAGTTTCAAGTAAATGGCTACCACTTGGCTACTCCATAAAATCTCCTCAATAATTCAACATCACCTCCTTCCATCTTCATTACTTTCTCCACTCAGACTACCTTGGACAAGGGGGACGCGCTCCACGCTGAGTGGCGGACCTAAGAGCCAATAAGAGAAGAGGACATAATCCCGAGCAACCAATCAAATAACATTAGAAGACCGCAAGTTAATCATTTCCACGATCAGGGTAGGCTGAAGATGTCAGTCACTGATCTTTGACAGAAGAGTGATTTGCCAAATCTGCTTTTAATTATAATATAATAGGGTGACAAGATGTCAAGACAGTCAGTGTGGGCTGGGAGATTTTTCATATTTTCATATCCAACTTAAATAGAAAAATAAAATAAAAAGTGCGGGTTACCAGATTGGTATGTAAAGGCCAAACATGTTATATTTGAATGCAACTTTTACAACTCTCTCATCAATTAAATACAAAAAGGATAAAAAGAATCTTAAATTTGCTCTTATGGTCTCATTAAATAATCTGTATTTACTCCTGGGTTCTCTTTTAATTCTCTGTTATCTCAGCTGTTGTTTATCAGCTCTGGGTTTCAGTAGAGATGCACCCATAAATTGGCATTTACTTTTTGAACTTTGTTAACTTTTACACACACACACACACACACACACACACACACACACACACACACACACACATATATATATAGATAGATAGATAGATAGATAGATAGATAGACATATACTGTATTATTTAGCCATAGTTTCCCTTGTGCAATAACAAAAGAATAACTCTAGCAAAAGTGACAAAAATGCTGATTGTAGTACTCTCCATCATATTCAGCAAAATCTGGAAAACTTGTGACGTTTTAGTGACCTTCCCCTGATGAGCTAACCCTCACTTTGCTTTAATAAAACTCATTCTCTGTTTCTTTGTCAGACTGCAGAGAAGTGCATATCCTGTGAAGCCAGTCAAATTGTGGAACCTTGTCTGAAGATGCGGGACATAGGGATAAAAATCCTATGCAGTTCCACATAAAGAGAGACATCTGGTCATGCTACTAATGAATCATGATTAGAACATATACAGCCATCAGCATATACATTGATAGGGCAGAACATTATGATCACTGAGAGGCGACATGACTAACACTGAATATCTCTTCATCATGGTACCTGTTAGTGGGTGGATATATATTAGGAAAGAAGTGAACAGTTTGTCCTCAAAGTTAGAAGCAGGAAAAATGGGCAAGCATAAGGATTTGAGCGAGTTTGACAAAGGTCAAATTGTGAGAGCATCTCCAAAACTGCAACTTTTGTGGGGTGTTCCCAGTCTGCAGAGGTCATTACTCAAGATTCAAGATTCAAGAGAGCTTTATTGTCATTTCGACTACATATAGCTGGCGCAGAACATAGTGAAATGAAATAGTGTTTCTCCAGGACCTGGTGCAACATATAGACATGTAAACATATGACATGTGACAGAGACAGGACTAGTTTTTATTTCTATAGTTAAAAAAATTTAAGTTTAAAAGATTTAAAAAAAAAGAGAAATAAATAAATAAATAAATAAAGTGCAATGTGTGCAACATGTGCAACAGTTGCAACAATGCAATGCAATGTAAACAATGCCAAGGACACCCTACAATGCAAAAACAGTACACAAGAAAGGCAAAAAAAAGAAAACACAAGAACAAGACACTAGCGCCGAAAGAAAGAAAGTGCCGTAGCAGCAACTGAGGTAGTGCAGATTGTGTGTGTGTGTGTGTGTGTGTGTGTGTGTGAGTCAGAGAGAGAGAGAGAGAGGTTTACAGTCCTGCAGTCCTGGGTTTGTGTGTGTGGGTAACTCTTGTG
>VUQH01083003.1:0-16110 GCA_015106775.1 Etroplus canarensis
CAAAAAAGCCTGCCGCTGTCTGACTTGCTTCTGGGTAGTACGGGAGCGGCGTACCACCCTCAGTGCTAAGTACATTCTGTGACAAACACACACACTTACACATTCATATGTGTATGTGTATGTAATTATATGTTTGCGTATCATATGTCTGTTTTTCTTATTTCAGTTGCAGTATGTGCTTTATAGATGCAGTGCTTGACTTTCGAATGTGCAGTCTTCTTTTTTTCTCTCTCTCTTTTCTTCTTCTCTCTTTCTCTCTTTTCTCTTCTCTACCTGTCTGCTCTGGCAAAAAATAAATAAAGAAAGAAATATATCAACAAGAGGAGCCTATAGAGTTTATAGAACTCCTTTTGGCAAATCAAATGTGTTTGGCATAATAAAGCATTCAGACAACGATTCTGCTTGCTAATGCTGCCAGACAGGACAGGTTTAAAAAAAAAAAAAAGTGCTGCGTATCCTCCCTTGAGATGCTCTACCAGGCCTTAACAGTTACCTACAGGTGCTGGTTGTTTGTGGGTCTCTCTGTCTTCAGTTTCCTCTTCAGAAACTGTAAAAGCATGCTCTATTTGGTTTGAGATCTGGTGACTGACTTGGCCATTGCAGAATATCCCATTTCTTTGCCTTGAGAAACTGTTGAATAGCTTTTTGACTATGCTTTGGGTCATTACCATTTGATCAGTTTTGCAGCATTGGCCAAATCTGAGCAGAGAGTATAGTCCTGCACATTTCAAAATTCATCCTGCTGTGTCATAAATTGTCAGTGAGTCTGGAGAGAGGATGCCAAGGCAGGACTCCAGGACAAGGGATGAAAGAAACAAAAAGTGAGCTTTAATAAATGAACAAGTCCATCAAAACAAAGTCCATGAGGTTCAAACAAGCATGGAAACACAGGGAAACAGGACCACACACTGACTTCAGGAAACATAAAATAAAGACACAACAATGAACTTAAGAGTGGCAGGGGAATAAATACACACAGACTAATGTCAAACGGGTACAGGAGGAGCACAGGTGGCAACAATCAAGGGCAGGAAGCAAAACTGAGCACAATACATGGAAAACAACTCGCATCAGAGCAAAACAGGAAGTGAGAAACATATTGAGAACATAGATACAAGACTTAACTTGACAGAGGACAAGAACACAGCAGAATGACACAGAGGAACATCAAGACTAATAACAAAGAAAACATAGGCAGGGGCAAGAACTGAGGGTAAACAAACGGAGAATACAATAGACTGGGAATGAGAACTAAGATACCAAGAAAACAATAAACAGAATTGTGAATACCAAACCCAGGATCACAAGAGTAAACAGTAACTGCACAAAGAACATAAGTGCAAGTACTTAAAGATAACATGTACAGAAAACACAAGGGAAGCTGGAATAACAGACCTAAAATCAAAACTACAAGAAACAAGAACTAGGTCCATGATGAGAAAAAAGGAAAACTAAGCATCTTGGAAACTAACAAAGCTCAGTCCCACAAGCCCTCAGATCATGACATACTGCTTCTATCAGCAGTCACATCATCAATAATCACTTTTCATAGCACAAGAGGGGTGAAGAAGAGAGTGCAGGCAGGATGGAGTAGGTGGAGACGAGTGTCAGGGGTGCTTTGTGACAGAAGTATAGCAGCAACAATGAAGGGGAAGGTTTACAAGATGGTAATGAGTCCTGCCATGATGTATAGTTTGGAGACAGTGGCGCTGACAAAAAGACAGGAGACAGAGGTGGAGGTGGCAGAATTGAAGATGTTGAGATTTTCCCTGGTAATGACCAGAATGGACAGGGTTAGAAATGACATCGGAGGGACAGCGCAAGTTAAGAAGCTTGGAAATAAAGTCAGAGAGGCAAGGATGAGATTGTTTGGACATGTTTAGAGGAGGGATAGTGGATATACTGGACAAAGGATGTTCATGGATGTAGCGAAGGAGGACATGCAGAGGGTTGGTGTGAGGGAAGAAGATGCAAGTGATAGGGTGAGATGGAGGCAGATGATCCGCTGTGGTGAACCCTAATGGGAGCAGCCGAAAGAAGAAGTAGAAGAAGCTATAAAAAGCATATCTATTCCCCTTAGTCTCACTACAGCGACTCCCCAGAGTTTGAAAATCACAGCTCTAAACTAAGCAAAGAATTCTGCAATCATCCACTTTAGTTATCTTCTGTTGTCTTCCAGGTCATTTGGTGTCGCTGAGCTGGCCATTGCTTTCGTTCTTTATATGAATGTTCCAGAATTTTGATTTGGCCTAATGATCATGTTCTCCACTCGCACAGACATCTCTTTGGGCCTTGTCAGTTGTGAGTTTGTATGTTTGGAACAAGCCTCACCTGGCCATCAAACTACTTGTCAGTCAATTGTCCCATTACTTTTAACCTCAAAAAAATTGGTGGCTATGCATAAACATGGCTTCAGCTCCTAAAAATTTCAACAGCAATTGTTTTGGTAAAACCTTTGAATTAAAGCTGAACTATATATTCCAATCACATTTTTACCATTTGAATTAAAATCCACTGTGGTGATGTAGAGAGGCAAAATGATAAAAAAATTATCCCAAAACTTATGGATCTCACTGTAATAGACATAAAACCACAAAATTGTGATAAGAATTCAGTTTCATTGTACTTAGTTGGTTCTGTGTCTCATTAAACCAAGGAGGTCATGCTTGGCAATCAGGGATCTTGAATTACACAATACACACCGTGAATGCCCACCATGAAGGATCAATGACCATGTTCTTGACAGGTGCTAATTTATAAGGTTACTTTGATACAACGCTTGAATCCCGTGAAAAAGGGGAAGTGAAAGGAAACCAAAAAAATGATGTTAAAAAAGGGGGAAAAGGTGAGGAAAAATAGTGAATGACATGAAGGATAAGAGAAATAGCACATTAGCACTTATAGATTAGCTGCCTCTCATTCCCATTGCCCCACTGCAGCCCTGCAGATGTGCAGCGGTGACCGCACAACCTGCCAGTAGCGGTCATGTCTTAATTAACAAGCAGACATCTGATCAATAAGCGAGGAAAGATGGAGAGGGAGACGTGAAAGGTGGGACCGCTCGCATGGTTCAAGGTTTTTGTTTTCTGTTGATGTGGAATAACATTAGAAATCAATAGCTCAGCTAGCAGTGCCACACTCTCTTGCTCCATATACCGAAGAGCTGAAAAAGATAGCCACCTCTCTATCTTTCTTTTCCTTTAAGTCATCTTTTCTGTCACGACAAATCATTATATATGATTATTTTGTCAGTATTGGTATATTTTAAATCAAAGCACTGTATAGACATTCTGAACAATTAATGAATTATTAAAGGTCAAATCTAGTCTTCTTTTGCAATTTTAAGTGGCAAGCTTAAGATTCCCTATTACCTAATGTCAATCCAAAAGGCTTCAGATAGTGAGCCACATTCTTTAATAGCTTTCTGTTCACATCTTGTTCAAAATTGTAAATGAGCCATGGAGGTGAAGCTGCTGCTTTGCGTCGACACATTTGCAGTTTTAGTTGTGTTATCTGCTACAGCAGTAGTTGCGGTAATGTTTTACAAAAATTAATACAAGTTTAGCTAAAATCAGACCAAATATTTTCACATGAAAATGAAAAAATCTAAAATGTGATGATTTCTGAATCTCTTATTTAAATATAATATGTAATCAAGAATGTTATAGCTTTTCCTTGAATCACAGTGAATGATAATTTGCCGAACCATGAGGTGGATAACACTATTTTAGGAATTAAGTTAGTTCTTGTTAAAATGTACCTTCAGCTGCTCCCTTGTACAGTATTCTCCTCAAGGGGCCACCACAACATTGGTAATTTGGCAGAGGTTTTATCGCAGATGCCCTTCCTGATACAGCCCTCTATAGTGAGAGGGGTTGTGCCCCCACCTAGAATCAAAGCAGGGACCTTTCATTTGTAAGGTGAATGTGTAAACCACCACACTATGGGGACACTAATTTAGTTCTTGTTAAAAAGATTTTATTTTGGCGGGGCTTGATACTGGTCTTCTTGGTTTAGAAAGGTTAAAGCCCAACAAGATAAAAGCTTTTTATGTTTTTTTCTTCTTAATCTGACATAAGAAACTGTTTTTTTTGGAGAGTCACAAATAATTTGTGTGGCATCTTGTTGTGACACCTGATTTTTCTGTAAATACCTGTACAAAAACAGATTCCATAATACTTAATGAATTGATGATGATGATGATAATAATAATAATACTTAATGAATGACTTAATAAAATTAATAAAAGGACTGCACTGCTTGCAAATGTATTCAGTGCCTTCTACTTCTTCAGTTAAGTACGCATTACAATGTTACTTTAAAAAACAACCTAATTATTTGGATGGTCTGTTGTCATGATTAAAAATAATTCGGAATGAATAATCACTCATTTCAATATGGTATGCCTATTTAGGGTGGACCCCTTAGTCAGTCAATGAAACCTAAGGCAAAGTAAATTAAAGATCAATTTGTAACAAAGTAGATATGGAGAGAAATGTGCATAACATTGTTTCAGTCTTTTAATCACATGAGGGCAGTCCACCAAATCATCAAGAAATTAAAACAGCATCATTCAGTGCAAACATTGGCAAATTAGGTTACCTCTCCATACACCGGAGCACGAAGGAAACTGGTAAGAGATTTACATTTATATTAAAGTTACATAATGTTTTCATGTTCATACAAGTTCTCCTTTTATTGTGTAGACTTATCACATGGCATTAGGTAGGCTACACCTGAGTGAAGAACAAGTGTATAGTCTGCTGCTTCAATATAGCAGCAGCCATCCTGTTTAAGCCATGTTTGGAAAGATATGATTCCTGTAAAATTCTAGTGGGAAGTCCGTCACAACAATATAGTCTATGCAACTGGATAGAGCTAAAACTGATTTACCAATGCACCCTGTGTTATGACATAATGATAGAAGGGGACGTCAGAAAAATAACAAAAAAAACCCATTAACATTACTACATTACTACTTTTATTTTTAGGGGTGCCAAAATGAAATGCAGGGATGCTTGAGCAACCCTTAAAAGGATCCTAAACTCACCAGTGATTGCCAGTGACACTTCCAGTACACTTCTAACTGCACCCTATGTGCCAAAAAAAAAAACCAAAGACCACTTGACAGATCACAGCACCTCCTTGGACTCTTTCACTTTGTTCTTGACCCAGAATACAAAAATAAATGTTACCTTGTTTGCCTAATTACTGCGTAAAATGTCAGAGAACCCAGTATTGAAAAACTATTTAAAAAACATCAAAATATACAGTACATTGTGAGATTTGTACTCTCTATATGCTCAGTAAAAGTAAACCTCAAACCTTCTTCACTAATTCAAGTGTGACAACAAGCTTCTTACATTTAATTAATTATTCTTTAGAATATAAACCTTTGAAAAGAACATCAAAATGTCAAGTACATTTAACATTTTTTTAACCATTTATTTATTTTGAAGTGATTATATTACCTACATATTAGTAATTATATTTTATTTCCTAAGCACATTATGAACCATAATTGTGAAAATGCGGTTACAAACATACAAATACTGTAAATTAGTATTATTATTTTTTATCTTTGTAATTTCTGAAAGAAAACCACTTATAGACCATTGTAGAAAAATAATTTAAAATTTATCCAACCTATCATTGTCCACCTGTTGAGAGCAATAACATCACATTCATGAAAATATTAGCATGATACCTGAGACTGCAAATAGCCTGGTGTGTGTGTGTGTGTGTGTGTGTGTGTGTGTGTGTGTGTGTGTGTGTGTGTGTGTTAAAGTTTATCAGCGATTGTGAAGTATTCTGGGAATTCTTGGACAGGATGGCCATTCTGTGATAAGGCTTTCACATTTGGTTGTAGCCAGAAGGCTGCTGAGGCTGGTGGGAACTCTAATCAGTCTCTCCCCACCTGCCTCCATCACCCTCTTTCAAGTGAGTTACTGATCCACCTCTGGACAGAAATTGTATGTTTATTTTCTTTTCTTTCTCAGTGCAAACTTTTGGTCAAAAATTGAATTTGATGCCCAGGGGCAGGATGGAAAATTGGGAAAAATAGCTTATTTTTCTCACATCCAACCTTTTGCTGCTCTTTCTAATGAATGGCAAAATAAGATATCTGTGGGAGATGCTATTCTGTGCTGCTGAGTAGTCGTTGCAATTTAGAACTCAATTCATGTTCACAGTACAAGCGTGAATATTGAAAGACTGACCGTCTGTGTCATAAAAGGCAAAATTTGGAAATATTAGATACCACAATAAAAATAACGTATGGCTTTAGTTCAAAGGCATCAATAATTTATTCAAATCTGTGATCACCAGTTTAATAATAATCATAAAACACTAGAAATTTCTGAAAATGTGTGCATTTTAATGCAAAAATGGTCGCTTACTCAAACTGGAAACCTTGTTATCACAAGATAAATCTACTCTTTATTAAACAGGGCAAGGCTAAATTTGGAACCACGGCCTGGCAATTGTGAATGTATTCACGTTTCACTGATGTGTCCCTGATGATTACCATTTAATCAGCTGCAAATGCTCTTAATTACAAGATTAGTCTCCTACCAATTAGCCAACGTGCTAATGGTTCTAATCTGCCATTGAAGTCGACTGAATTCTAATTAGGGACTAACTGTTTTAATTCACCTAGGGCCCGTCTGATGGGTCATTACCAACCTAGTTACCCTCCTATAAACCAACTGCAGCAAGCAACAGAGGTCCCATTTGGAGAGCAGCTGTGTGAAGGTTTTATGATCATCATGTGGGCCATTTCCATGCATTGTGAAATGACAATGTTTCCATTTCCTCAAAACCACAGAGGCATTTGGATGACTCGCTGAAAAAATGATCACTCTCTGTAAAGCTACACAGTGTGTAAATTTTCCTCGATTTTACTAAAGAAGACAAACTGTAAAAATGTGAAACATGGGGGAAAAAGGATTTTTGCTTTAGTTGTGGAGGAAAGAGGATTGAATTTAAAATATGTGAAATATAATATAAGCCTGAAAAGGTCTTGGCTCAGCACCAAATGGCAGACAGACAACACAGTTATTTTTTGACAAGCTTATAATAAGGACTTTATAGACTGATGGTATTTGTGTTTTATTTGCAGCTTTCTTATGAGCTTATCTCAATGAGATAAACACAGTTACCAAGTTACCGTTACTGATCATTTACGATATATGGACAAAAGTATTAAGCCACCTACATGTTACACCTACAGGAGCTTTATAACATCTGATTCTAAATCCACAAGCATAAATATGGAGGTGACCCCCACCCCCTTTGCAGCCAAAATAGCTTCCACTCCTTCTGGGAAGCTTTTCTACAAGATTTTGGAGTGTGTCTGGTTGTTTCAGTTTGTTGATCGTTGCCCAGTTATCCATAAGAGCATTTGTGAGGTCAGGCTCTGATGTTAGATGAGAGGGCCTGGCTCGCTACCACCATTTTAGTTTATACAAAAGATTTTTAATGGGTTTGAGGTCAGGAATCTGTGGGGGCCAGTCAAGTTCTTCCAAACTCATCCTGCCATGCCTTTATGGACCCTGATTTGTGCACTGCGGCACTGTCATGGTGAAAGAGAAAAGGGCCTTCCCAATACTGTTTCCACAAAGTTAGAAGCATAAAATTGTTCAACATTTCCGGGTAAGCTAAAGCTTTAAGATTTCCCTTTACTGGAACCAAGAGACCCAGGGCAACCCCAGAAAAAAGGACCCCACTGCATTATCCTGCTAATTTTTTTTAGTTGGTACAGTCAGGCACTGATAAAAAGATCAGCTGATCTCAATGTCAACCAAACACCAAGTGGTAGACTTTTATCGGTCCATTAGATAAATCTTAAATAGGCACACACTTTATATTGTCATAGCCTTCTACAGTTGTTGCACAACTGCAAGCTGCTTTGCAACCCAACTCTACCTCAGCTCTTGCTTTTCATGCTGTCATTACTGGCAAAATTAATGGCAAAATATCTAACTTATGAAACTTATGATTAAAGGAAGGAAGAATCAGTCATATTTAAAATACAATTTGGTGCTTGAAACCCTAGCAGAGGTTTCCACATACTTTTGAATTCTTCTGCTTTCCCTCTGAGTATATAAGCCATTCTGCATCTGACTTAATAAATGTCATATTTGTTGTCACTCCCCCTGTGACAACTGCCAGGATGTGTGCTCTTTCCATCTTATGCCTTCAGTGTATGCCACTAAAAGGACAGAGAGGGGTGCTTTAAATAGCGCCATACCACCAAATGCAAAATTATTGCATTTACTCTTTTGATTGTAGTGGCCCTGACTGCACTGCCAGCAGCAAATGTACCTCTTGGTGTATAACCTGACCCAAGGATTCTTTCTCAGCCCCCTGTTTTTGTATATTTTTTTTTTTTTTACAATAAATAGCTTAATTCATTATCTGCCCCTTCCCTCAAACTCAGGCTAAATTAGAAATGTAAGAATTAAAAAATTTGGACTGGATTTACACATCCTTTCACATCTTTCAGAAGTGAAAGGTTACAGGAAGGAAGGCATTTACCTGATTATCTTTCTGAATAATCTTTTTGTCAATTCAGTTAATTAGGAAGCTTTCTTATCAAATTGAATTCATACTTTCAATCATTAATTTCAGTTCACATCTGGACACTGGGAGGAAAAAGTATCATGCTTCCAGGCATTTTTCCCAAGTGGTTTGTGCAGACACAGGATGAATGCAGACACAATGATGCCAGTCGTTTTACAGGTGATTGTAATTGAACAAAAACAAATGGAACATGAACACTGCAAACAAGTAGCATTGTTAGGCCTGAGGGTGCACATCATTTGTTGTTTCTTGAGTAACAGTGAATATAAACACAAATGTTTATTTACTCGGAACTCTCACGGGACATCCATTTCTGCTGTTCATTTGATGGTGCGATTTTAAATTATGGGTCTGTAATATGTCTGAAGCTGGCAGGAAGAGGACAAAAAACACAATATTGCTATCTTATGAAAAAGGGTAGCGGTTATGATTGATTTTACTATCTTCAAGATCATGACTTTTATATCTTTTGGTCTAGTCAAAGAAATGCATGGACTTAAGAAGGTGGTTTCACTGATGCAGCATCCCTCTACTTAAAGTAGTGCAAATCAGTGTGTTGTGTCCTTGTAAGTAGTAACGACCTGCAGACTGTGGGCACTCTTTTACAAACAGCTCCCCCCAGTCAAAACATATGTACTGTGACAATAACAACTACAGTAACATACTGTAAAGCAGTCCAAATATCACCAGCCACACTGACCTGGCTTCAGCAAATCTGAGAACTATAAGAACCTGATGAGGTACCTCTTTTGAGGAACCGTTTCCGTTTCAAAAAAGACCACTCCAACTTTCTGCTTTCTGACAGAGGTCTGTTTGTCTGATGATTGATTGATTGATTTTTTTAAAATTTTGTTTTGTTTTGAGGACTGCATGTTTTCTAAAACAGTGTATCTTGCCAGGATATATGCCATTCTGCTCCACAGTTAAATGCAATTCACCAATAAAGACTGAACCAATGCAAACACACTTTGTTAAAGTTTAATATAGAAGATAATTGGACTCAGTGTATTTGTTTAGACCTTCATGATACCAAGAAAGGTTTCTGAGCAGAAGCAATCATTGTGAATGTCACTTTTATTTGCTTACCAGGACACTCTTCTGGGCATCTTAAAATGTGTCATGAACAGCAGCATGTGACTTTTTACTTATCAGCTCTCTAAAACTCTGCTTTTTGAACTCTTTAGCATATTGTATATAGAAATTTTAAACAGATAAAACAATCAATAACCCATAAGACCAAAGTGAAATTATGTTTTTACACTTTTAGAAATTTTTTTAATATTTATAAAAGTATTCAGACCCTTTGAGCTGTCATTACAAGTGCATCCTGCAAGTTTCCATGATGCACAATGCATGTCAGGGTCCACAGTAAGACATAACATCCAAGAAACTCTGCAGACTTTCATGTTAAAACTGTAGCAAGCTATAGATCAGTATAAAGCCATGTCTAAAGTTGTCTGTAGGAAAACTGTCATCTCAGTGGTTGTTAAATGTGGAAAGTTTGGGACTACTAGACCTTCTTGGGGAGTTGATTGTCAACCAGCTTTGCAGTTTTTCATCAATCGGACCTTTATAGTAGAATGGTTAAATGTAAGTAACACTGGGAAAAAAGACAGCTCCCATTGAGTTAACAAAGAATTTAAAGGACTCAACATAAGTGAGGAAATTCTCTGATCTGATAAGACAGGAACTGAACTCTTTGGGCAGGACTCCAAGCACTGTCTGTTGAACAGCAGGTGCTGCTTATCAGCTGGCTAATGGCACTCCTACAGTGAAGCATGGTGGTTGCAGCATCTCAGCAGCAAAGACAAGAAGAATGTTATGAAATGAAGGGAGAATTAAATCAGCCAGAGGTCTTTGGAGAAAACCCAAGATTGTAGCAATGGTTCACCAGCATGACAGTGGACCATACCATACAACAAGACAATAAGTAACTTCAGCACAAGTCGCTAACTGTCCTTGAATGTCCCAGCCAAAGCACAGGCTTAAACATCAGATAACATCTTTAGAGAAACCTGAAGTTTCTCCATCCATTTTGCACTTCCCATCCAATGTAATGAAGCTTAACAGGCTCTGCCAGGTATAATAATCCTACCCAAATCCAAGAACGTAAAGCTAATGGTGACTTACCCTTGAGTCAAGGCTGTCCAAGAGGCAAATGGTAAATTTTGGTTTTTGATTTTAAATGACTTTTAAAGAAAAAAAATTTAAAGAGTGTACACTGGTTGATTTAAAAAAAAATGTCAGTTTGATCTATTTAAGATTACTTCTATAAGCGAGGCTGCTGGTTATGTGCAGTGGTGGGCTAACCAAACATGCATCTTTCCCACTTGATCAAAATTTAAGAAAAAAACATCATCTCTCTTTTTTTAATCAGAGTTAATTAGCAGAGAAAATACCTATACCTATACCTGGGTGTGCAGTCCTTAAAGTGGGTATCCTTCAAAGTTGCCCACCCCTATTCCTGGTTGCCTACTGAACAGAATGTATTCTGATTTCTCATTGTCATTCTCAGGGTTTAAAAATTTGTGTGTTGTTTTTATTTTTTCAAGTCTTGTATATGAAAACCTGGAGAAGAGGTGCACTCTCTGTACATGTTGTGGGTGCAGCTACGAGAGTGCAGTCAGATACCGAAGGTCTTCGCATTCTGAGGAATCTTCTTGTTAACCTGGCCTTTTATCCTTTAATTGACAACCTTCAGGCTCATATTTATATTCTCTATTATTATTTATTGAAACCCACCTTTATATACTGTAGCAGGCAAAAATCAGCCCAACACACTCACAATAAAACACAATTAAAATACAAAAAGTGAAGGGATTTGAATACTATCTTAACAAATTCTAAATCTTAAACAGTAACAAGTGTAAATAATCTTACCTGCCCTGTACTTTGATGTCAGAGATTGCGTAGAAGTATCTGGACAGGTTGTTCTCATCTACCATGGTGGCTCCAGTGGCTGGCTTCAGCAGTCTAATCCTTAGATCGGTAATTGTGAAGAAGTCCCTCAGGTTCTTTGTGGTGTCCAGCTGGCCATATAGCGAGGCCATGTTGTGTAGTCGAGGCCCAGCAAACAGAGCAAAACGGTCCTTTATCTCAAAACGCACTGTCTTGTCATTCTTCCACACATAGCCTCGAGAGTAGTCCTCAGTGCAAATGATGTCCAGCAGGGTGTGCTGGGTGAGGTCATTCACTGTCTTGGGTTCCATGGTGAAAGCATCCAGGCAGTCAGTGGCATAAAACTGGTAAGGGGTCCAGGTCCGGCCATAGTCGAGTGATTTTTCCAGGACCATCTGTTCTGGTCGACCTGACTCAAATGTGAGTACGATGTCATCAGTCAGCTCAATTGTCTTGTTCCATGACAGTGTGATGTTGACCTGCAGAGGCTTTGGGTATTTCTTCCATGATGTTGACTGCCAAAAAGTTGTGGGATTGCGACCCTCAAAGTCAAACATCAGTTCAGGAGGATGAGCCAGCTCCTCAGTGGCAGCATCACATTCATTGTTGCACATATAAGGATTCTCCTACAAAAAAAAAGATAAAGAAATTAGACACATATGAGTGTATCTATTTTTTTAAACATTTTTTTGCCTGATCCTGAATCCACTATTTTTAAGTACATCCTTAAAAAACATATTAATTCACAAATGGTGGTTGGAAATATCCCTTCAGTGAGGCAACATAATTATACAATAATGCATAGATAATGTCAGTGCATTTGTTACTTGTTAAGCTTATTGGTGCAATTGTAAGATAACATTTATTGAATCATTACATCTATAATAATGTAGTGCACACTGTTATATGTACAAAAGTGATATAAGAATTTGAGTGAATTGCACAAGAGAAAGAGGTATTACACCTAAAACCATCAAATAAAACAGAAACAATAACAAAAAAGTAATTAGATTTGAAAGCTGGATTAAGATTGCACGATGACAAGTGTGCAAGATATGTTTAAATTGCTTCTTGTTTTAGACTGCTTTCCTGTTATCTCCTGTGGATTTTATCAAAGGGCAGTTCAGTTAACAGAGGAGTAGGCAAAACTACATGTACTACAGTCAAATTGATCAAAGCAGTGGTAAAACATTTGAAATAAATCAAAGGTTTAAAAATATCTTAAATTTTAAAATGTCAATGTAACTTTGCCCATAAATTTGTACAACATACCTGACAGTTTAAAAGCTTTACTTTGTGCTTTTAGAAAGGAAAACTTGACAGTTGAAATGTCAAAATGGTAGGTAAATATTTAGGTTTTGACAAAATATTCAGTGGAAATGTAGAATCTTTCAACACTTTTAGTTATAAGATGACTTTCTGTAATCGTCTCACCATCAGACTGAAAATCTTAAAGAATCTAACAGGTTGGCTGTTAAGCTGCATTGCGTTAAAAAGTTAACTTTTAAATTGACCTGTGAACAGTCATACTCAATAGTTTTCACATTCACTCACATTCAGAACAGTGTTTTGCGTTATAATCTGCTCCAGAAGACAGTGACCCACTAATTAAGATGACACTGTAGATCCCATATTCCAGCTCAAAACCATTCCTGCCTAAACTGCCACCCAAATTGTCAGCGTAATTGAAATTCCTGTGTGGTATATCAGGTGAGATGGAAATGGAATCCCGATGAGTGTTTCTTATGAAACACGCAAAGGGACATGCATTTTTCATAGGCCTGTGTCTGCGCTGTACCACAGTGAGTCTGGATGTTTGAGTGAGCATGTTTGTAGGGGGAAGAAGAGGAGCTCTTGATGTCTGTGTGTGTTTGTTTGTGAGTGAGAGGGATAGCGAGCTCTGAATGTGTGTTTGTGTGTGCACATGCAGTATGAATTGTATGCATGTGTGTCTGACTGGATAGTAAAGTGAGGAACAGAGAAAGCTGAAACAGGGCCAGAGAGCAGAAGACACACTTCAATTGACATTCCTCTCACCTCTGCTGCAGGAACAATGAGGTTAAGTGGTGATGAGATTCAGATCAACTGTAAAGCGGTTCAATAATCAGCAATCATCCAGCACTCTACACGCAAAATTATCTAAAGGTGAGAAAAGTGCTATCTGCAACATTAGTCACTTATCTCTCCAATATTGTAGTGCATTCAACCCAGACTGCGACTTTCAGTGAAGATCACTGGCAGGAATACCGATAAGCAGACACTCATATTTCATTTGAAAAGACCAATGGCTGCTTTTTTGTCTTTGAGTAAGTACCTCAAATATCTCCTACCCTAAAGGAGAAAGAAAGAAAAGAGTCTTTATCTTCTTTACAGGAAGAGGCATGGATGACTCCCCTGTTTTAGATACAGATCTCCAGAGACCATATTATTTCCTGTGGGACTGTGATACGCTATCAGTGACTTGTTCCTCAGCTAAATGCGATAACTATTCGATGACAAGACTGAGGCATTGTGGGTCACTAGGCCTGCTCAGCTGACTCAAAGGAGTGTTACATGATCCAATTAGAAGGGTAATAAGGGTTATGCTGCTACCACAGATTGTAAGAATAAGAGAGAGTGGGAGGGAAAGTGAATGTAACCTTTTTTAAAGCAAGATTTCAGTTGCTAAAAGTATTCTCCTCTCACGCCCAGGCACACCCACACACATACAAAACTAACACAAAAGCTTGAAAGGCCATGCTGTAGCCGGGAACCAGAAACACAGAGAAAGAGAGATTTGAAGGAGAGAGTTAAGGAGTAATAGGCAGGATGGTGGCTGTCTGAGTTCTGCCACAGGGACAATAAATTGTACTTGAGTCAACTGTTTACCAATGATGTGTGCTAAGGCTCGTTATATTCCCTACTTGTGCTCGAACAGCCTTGGAGGTCTGCTCAGAGCTCAGACCTTAATGTTACATAGAGAGAGAGGGAGGGAGAGAAATAGATTGTAAGAGAGCGATTTCCCTGTTGTCATTCAAGAGCATGAATTTTCACCTATATTTGATTTATTTGTTGTCATGGTTTGGTTCGGGGAGCAGTGGGGTGACTGGCTTTGCATCTTCCGAAATGGCAGCCTTATTCACAGTTGATATAAAGAACTCCGACCGCAGCATCCGTAGCTAATGAGAAAAACAATTTCCCAGCAGAACAGTGAGAAACTGAGTAAATAGAGGCTTTAAAAAGAGAGGAATTTGCTTCATCACACTAGCAGAAGTGTTCAGAGACCAGTGGAAAGCAGTCATAAATTTGATCCATAATCATTCTCTTAGTGCCTGCCTCAACATCAGGCCTTCAGGGAAGTGATCATTCTAACCAAGCAGCTAGTTCATATATGGGATCTGGCTGGGGACAAACCTTTCATAAAAGGCCTGTCCATCATTAATAACAAACAATAATCCAAAGACACTTTTCTATTTGAACGCTCTGTGTAGAGTATTTACTTTATACCAGTAAACCCCACCATACTGGACTGCTTTCATATTGCCCAGTTTAGGTGAAATGAAAGACTTAGAGAAAGGTCAGGACCTTTCATCAGATTTCCTGTGGTGGTTATTTAACAACAAAAACAGTGCCTTATGAAGATCAATACCTTCAGTGGTCATTTAAGACCAAGACTACAGCACTATGCCAGGGAGAAGCTATTAAAAAACAATAAACCCTCTTAACCTGATCCTCTACCTGTGATTATGGATATGGTAGAGGGAAATCGTTACCTGTGGATGCATAAAAAACAGGAGTTTTTGACTAAAATAAGATATCAGTCAAATGAAAAAATGTGACTTTGTCATTTTTAGGTCACTTAAAAAACATGACTAAATTATTTGGTGTCATTTCTGTGTAGCTTTTGCTGTGTGCTTGGGGTTGTTGTCTTGCTGGAAAATAAAGCTTCTTCCAATTCTTAGTTCTCTTGCAGATTGAGTCAGATTATCCTCTGTGATTTGGTGATATTTCTCTGCATTCGTGTTCCCCTCTACCTTTAAAGCCTTCCAGGGCCTGCTGCTGAGAGCATCCCCAGAGCATGATGCATGGAGATGGTGTGTTTGTGGTGATGTGTAGTGTTTGGTATTTGCCAGTCTGATGGTCAAAATGCTCCATTTTGTCTCATCAGACCAAAGAACCTTCTTCCAATTGACTCTGGATTGTCCCACATGCCCTTGAGTGAATTCTAGGCAAGATCTGATATGAGCCTTTTTCCAACAGTGGCTTTCTCTTCCATACGGCTTTGACTGGTGAAGGACTCATCAACAGTTGTTGTATGTATAGTCTCTCCCATCTGCGCCTCCTTCAAAGTGGCCGTATGTGTCTTGGTGGCCTTCTTCATCAGTTTTCTTCTTGCCCGGTCACTCAGTTTGTGAGGATGGTCAGCTCTAAGCAGATATAGACAAATGCCATACTCCTTCTATTTCTTAATGATGGTTTTGAATGAATTCTATGGGCTGTCCATTGAGTTGGACATTTTTTTTAGCCATCTCTTGACTTATACTTTTCAATGATCTTTTCTCTGAGTTGCTTGGAGTCTTCTTTTGTCCTCATGTTGCAGCTGTAGCAGAAACACTAAACCAGAGACGAGCTCCCAGACACAGGTGTTTT
>VUQH01083003.1:16130-27809 GCA_015106775.1 Etroplus canarensis
TTGACTTATACTTTTCAATGATCTTTTCTCTGAGTTGCTTGGAGTCTTCTTTTGTCCTCATGTTGCAACTGTAGCAGGAATACTGGGAGAGACTGGGAGACTGGACCCAGACACAGCCAAATTATATTGACCATGATTAAATTAAAGCAATACAGTGTGAAACACACACACACACACACACACACACACACACACACACACATATATAGATTTCTTTGCAGATGATGATTTCTACAAGACTTTGGAGTGTGTCTGTGGGAATTTTTACCCATTCATCCAAAGATGCATTTGTGAGGTCAGACTCTTATGTTGGACAGGAGGGCCTGGCTCACAATCTCCATTCTAGTTAATCCCAAAGTACAAGGTGCACAGTTTTTGTGCTGATGTTAATGCCAGAGGAAGTCTGGAATGATGCACTTATTGAGTCAGCAAAACATTGGTGACTTATATGCACTATGCTCCTCACCACCTGGTGACCCTATACTCGGTAACTGTATGTGGTTTTCCACTTTGTGGCTGAGTTGCTGTGGTTTCTAAACACTTCAGCTATGTAGTAATACTACTTATAGTTGATCGTGGAATATCTGGGAGGGAAGAAATTTCATGAACTGACTTCTTGCAATGTAGCATGCTATTACAGTGCCATGCTCAAATTCAGTGAGCTCTTTAGAATGACCCTATGTTTACAAAGGCAGACTACATAGCTAGGCATTTTATACACCTGTGGCACTGGGACTACAGTAAATGAAACACCTGAATTTAATGATTAAGAGGTGTGGGCCAATGCTTTTTCCATATAGTGTAAAGACATGGAGAGAGAGAGAGAGAGAGAGAGAGAGAGAGAGAGAAATAAAAGTTTAAAACTCACATAAATCTACATAGAGAGTATTGCTTTTTATACCTTACATGGGCTACACAGATAACCAAAAAAAAAGAAAAAGAAAAATGGAAAAAAACGAAAAACATTTTACCGTGGTGGGAATTCACATAAACATTACTAATCACACTAAACACACACACACACACACACGCACACACAGGCACATAATGTGTGAGGCAGATGCTTAAATGAGTGACATATGGCCTGTGAGATTGACAAAGTGCAACCTCCTGTTGAGGTGCCGTTTGACAGAGGATGCAGCTTGACATATAAATTCTCTGACCAATGACAGCTACTGCTGAAGAATGGATAGAGGCAATCCAACCAATCAGTTTAGCTGACAGATTTCTGGACCTGAAGCTCAGACCACATATTGAACTCACTACAGTTTTCTACAGTCATTTTTTTAAAGCATTCTTGTTATTTTGTTTTGCTTGCTTATTATTTTTATTTTGCTCAGTAAATGTGTACTAAATTAATTTGGCTTAACTTTTTCTTATGGTGATAACTCATTTTCAGGAAAAAAAATAAATCAATTTCAGGGCTATCAGTTTCCAAAAATACTGTGGGAAATGTATTTGGTTTTCTAAGGGAAAAGAGGCTCAAAGACTACATAAAGAGAAATGCAATTTATCAATTGAGTGCATAAATTGCATGAATGCATATGCTCAATTTCAATCAAAAATAGCTCCACCACCTCAACTGCAAAAAACAACCTTGGGCATTAGGGAGAATTTTGTTTTTTGCTATCACAAGGATAGAGAGACATTTAAAGACATCCATCAAAATGTTTTTACTCCTGCCATTAATTCAAAATTAGAGTAACAACTTAATAACAATGATTCTATAGATTTTTAGGTTGAAAAAATTGAAAATGCAATTCTACCAAATTTGAAGCAAGCACAATGCCACATCCATTTTTCTCTTGGAGTCCACTGAGTGGCCAAAGCAAATGCAGGAATCTAGAAATACTTCTGGCATAATAACAAGTCTGAAGGGGCAAGAAGTGTGGTAAGATGATCAAAATAATTAAACAGAAGTTACAGTATCTACATTACCTAAACCACATCATTTGAAAGTATATGCAAACTAGGTGTGAACTTAAAATGACAAAGTTCAAATTAAGACCGTTGTTTGATAATAGTGATATAAATTTACAAAGGAAAGTTTCTGTAGCTTCTTTACTGTTCACCTCCATTTTTTTCTTCCCACTACATTTGGCTAACCTGTGATCTTCTTGAAATGCAGAATGTGACCTCTTGGTTCTTTGCATTTCACTGTTGGATTGTCATGATAGTTTCCAGTCTTTTACATAAAATTTATGACTACAATTTTATTATTTACAAGAGGCTTCTGTTATTTTTTAATGTCTGCAATTTTAAATAAATGTGCAATGTGAATCATATAGCAACATTATCTCTGACCTGTGTATACTTTGCTAGTTTGTGCTGAGCACTCAGTAACTTATTTGACTCAGTGCCTCTGTGGCTGTGAAATCTCTCCCGCTGGACCTGAGGTGTTGCTGGATTAATCAGCCCATTATCCTGCTCGGCCTTGCACCTCCTAACTTGCCGCATGACACCTACAGACCTGTCGCTGGCCCAAACCCTCCTCTATCACATGTTTGGATGCCCATCTTCATTCATGGAGTGCACCAGAGGAGGAGAAATCCTGACAAATGACAGCTTGGTATAACTTGGCTGCCATTCAGTGTTCAGGGAGCTGATCCAAGAAAACAAAAGCAGCAATAATCTGAGCTGAAGCATCACTTGACAAAATCAGAAGATATCCACTAGAGACCACAATAAATTCTCAACTCTCGGGCAAGCTCTCTTTGTCCTGAACTCACACAGTTCCCTGATATAAGTGAGGATGATACATTTGTTGTGATGCACAGAAAACAGGCCAAAAGGATGATATCCAGGAATACGCATGTGTATAGTGAACACATAGGCTGGGTGTTGCTCTTTTCAGGGCTTGGTATAAATTGGACAGAAAAGACAG
The DNA here is from genome assembly GCA_015106775.1 of Etroplus canarensis. Classification (NCBI taxonomy): domain Eukaryota; kingdom Metazoa; phylum Chordata; class Actinopteri; order Cichliformes; family Cichlidae; genus Etroplus; species Etroplus canarensis. The sequence goes on from VUQH01083003.1 coordinate 19,015, forward strand.
CTGAGATGAGCCATGGTGAGATATTGGTAGAGTCAGAGCTTTGGCAGAAACTCAATAGAGCTCTAATGACCCGCAGTCAGGGCCAGCAGTGGTTCACAACAGAGCCAGACTTTTCATTCTTTTGACCTTCAGAGGAATGAAGGACAGGCAAATGTACATCTGACCTGTGTGTGGTCTATCATATCATATGAGATTGAAGGGATATGAGAGTTACAGACCTGACAACACAATGGTTTCATAAACTAAATGCACAGGACAAAAGGATCATTTAAATTTAACCATGTTTTTAACCATGTAATTATACTGCTTTAATAATTTACTAAACTTCATGTGGCAGCTAAGAATGCTTAGAAATGTCTAGAAATGGCTAGACTAGGCACAAGATGTAAATGTAAAGTTACTCACATTACATGAACTAAGTTAAAAACTTGTTTTACAGGATGAAATGTACATTTGAATACTGTACATTTTAAATGTTATACAATTTCCAACAGTGTTAAAGGATAAATGGCAACAGACTTTCTGATACTGAATAAGTTTTATACAGACATTAGGACAATCCAGCCCATATTAAGAAATTAATCCATTCACTCATTCATTTAACGAATAATGCTGTTAAGAAATTCAGATTAGGACTCAAAAGCAAGGCACAGTCTCTAACAATGCAAAAATATTAAACTTTATTTACTTATAAAAAAAGTAGGAACTCCAGATGCTGCAAAAGATGGCAGAAAAAAATCCAACAAAGGTGGAAAAGCAAACTTATGGAAAAAATGTAAATACACATGTTCGAAAAAATAATTTGACATACAAAATTGGACACGACAAACAGACAATCCCACAATGGGAAAGACGCTATATATACACACACTCAGGACTGATTGACAACGATACACAGGTAGAACCAATCAGGACACGAAAGACAATTACAAAAGGCATGAAAGCAAAGATAAGAAGAACAAGACATCAAAATGAAAGTATGAAATACTTCCAAAATAACACAGGAAATTAAGGAAAATCAATAATCATACTCATTAAAAACAAAGCAAAAAACAAACAAATAAAATATTGCCATCATGACAAATGGAATAAATCAACTGGGTAAAAGTTCAAAGAGGGTTTTGTAAGCTTATCAGCCGTAACAAATAAGACATGAACAAAATTATTACTAAAAACAATAATGTAAAGGCATCAGTATGTTCCACTGAGTGTCATACATGCACAGCAAATAAAACTAAAAGCATCAGGTGGTTATGCAAACAACATATCGAACGGTGTTGTTATTTGCTATTGGCACAGACATCTGATCAAAACAAAAACACAAACTTCTCCCGGCGCTCATGTTTCAATTTGCCACATGCCAAACATTCCGCCCTTTGGAGCACAGCTCTTGCCAAAACAGTCCCTTTGAGGGTAGCAGCACAGCCAGTCTGGCCTTTTAAAGTACACTGCTTGGCAAATCAAGCGCACCATGATCCAGTGCCCCAGTCTTGATTGGGATTCACGGGGCATCAACAGACTAGGAGAAACGCACTCCACATTAATTAACACCTGGCCTCATTATCTATCCCATGTGGCAGAGTTCCACCGGGGTATATTTAACACCGTCTTATTATCATGGGGGATGGTAATGGTAAGCTTCGTGTGTGTGTCTGACTGTGTGAATGCAAATGTTTCTGTGTATAAAAAACTAAATCAAAATGATCTGTACATGTGTATTTGCTGTTTTTGCTTGTATTTGTTGGTATGTGTGTCCTTATGTTTACATACTCATCCGTAGCTTGTGTCAGGATTCATTAAAAAAGCTTTAGCATTACTATAATGAGAGGCTGTTTAGATTTTTATTAGAGCATGTTTAATTCTCTTTGGTAGAGTTCTGTCTCTTTTCTGTCTCTTCTGTCTCCTAGTATAGTAAACAAGTCTCTTTCTTGTCAATACCCTTTGGACAGACCCCCCCCCAATAAATAAATAAATAAACAACATGTGTTTTTGTGTAAATAAAAAACCTAACACTGATGGTATGGAAACATGGTGTTGCGGTTTGAGTCTTTTTAGATTTAACTGTTATAAAAATGCTTATATACATTCAGAAGAATACCAATGACACAATCTAGTCGGAATTAAGGTAAAAACACAAACAAATGAGAGGAGAACCGCAATGAATGTAGGTATGAATCCATAGGTCCATAGATATTTGAAAAATAACACAACTCATGTAGTTCTGTCTCTGTAAACCACCAAAGTGGATTTTATATCAAACAGCCAAGATGTGATTGAACTTCAGACTTTAGCTTCATTTCAAGGGGTTTAACAAAATAATTGCATTAACTATTTAGACATTACCCCCATTATAAAAGGCCCAAATATAAATGTACAAACAAATATAATTTGTACATAATTGACCGAAAGTTAGCCTTTTGCTAATGACTGAAAGTATACTGAATCTGAGCAGAGATTATACCCCTTTATACTTCAGAATTCATCCTGCTACTTTTATCAGCAGTCATATCATCAATGAACACTCGTGGCCTGGGACCACTGAGAGCCGTACATGCCCATGTCATAACATTGCCTCCACCATGTTTGAGATATGATGAAGTATGTATGGGATCATGAGCTTTTCCTTTCCTTCACATCATTTGTGTACGACTTAATCTTAGATAAACAGATACAGTATAGACTACTTTATTTATCCTAAACTGAGTAACTCTTGGTTTCATCTGTCCAAAGATGTCTACCAGAACTTTGTAGGGTCTTTTAGAAATCTAAAATAGCCTTCCTGCTCTTGAGTGTAACCAGCAGCATGTGCATTCGTGTAAACCCTCTGTATTTACATTGATGAAGTTGTCTCTTCATCATAGACACTGTCAGAGACACATGTATGCCCTTGAGAGTGTTCTTGACCTGATTAGATGTTGTGAAGAATTTTTTTCTTAATCAAGTAAAGAATTCTGCAATCATCCACTTTAGTTGTCTTCTGTGGTCTTCCAGGCCTTTTAGTGTTGCTGAGCTGGCCAGTGCATTGTTTTTTAAAGATTTTTCCTGATTGTAGATTAATCCACTTTTAAAAGTTTTGTGATCTACTGACGAACTACCTCCTTTTTTCAGCTTAAAGATGGCCTCTTTCATTTTCTTTCATTTCTCTTTTTTTCTGACTTACGAGAATTTAAGTAAAATTAATTTGAACTTTTAATGGGTTCTAGACTTCAGACTGCAAAGGATCATCATACTGTACAAGTATTAGAAATACCTTTTTACAAAAAAAAAAACATGTTAGTTTGTCTAATTAGTTTTGAACCTCTGAAAATTTGAGACTGTATATAAAATGGCTGTAAGTTCTTAACTGGTAATTCATTACGGTTTGGTTTAAACCCCCTGAATTCATTTAAAATTTACTGTGCTGGTGTACAGGGTAGTTGTCCAAATACTTATTAATTTGACTGTGTATTTTAGAACAGTTCTGTTCTATCTCTATAGTCAACATTCAGCAGCACAAAGTGGTCTAACACCTTTTATCTTAATTTTCCCTCTCTATACACCAAATGGGCAAAAGTTCAGGCCATTTCACACATTTCGCCTACAGGCACTTTTATAATATCCAATTCTAAATCCATAGACATTCATGTGGAGTTGATTCCCCTTCACTGATATAACAGCTTCAGTTCTTCTTGGATGCATTTCTACAACATTTTGGAGTGTGTCTGTGAGAATTTTTGCCCATTTATCCAGAAGAGCATTTGCGAGGTCAGACACTGATGTTGGATGAGAAGGCCTTGTTTCTAGTTCAGACCAAAAGTGTTAAATGGGGTTGAGGACAGGGCTCTGTGCAGACCAGTCAAGTCTGCACAGAGCCCTGTGTAGAATCTACACCAAACTCATCCAAATATGTCATTATGGACTTTGCTTTGTGCATTGGGGCACAGTCAGGAACAGAAAAAGTCCTTCCCCAAACTCTTTGCACGAAGTTGGAAGCACAGAATTGCACAGAATTGTCTAAAATATCTTAGTAAGCTGATGTGACTAACATATTTACATCACTCTGTGTAAGTTGCTCTCCATGCTTTGAATTGCCCCTTCGGGACAAATAAAGTTTTTGAACTGAATTGAATTTTTTTTTTACATTTTTTTTTCATATTGGCTTGCTTGTATGCCTCTGCCAGGTTTAGATCTACTGTATGTCTGTCCAGACTCATGACGTGAGGCTTTAAAATGGTGGTTCACATTTCAAAGGATAAGTTCACAGAGGACCTGTCTTTAAACCTGTCTTATTAGTTCACTCTTGAGTCCAAGTAAACGTTTGTGCCAAATTTAAACATATTTCCCTAGGATGTTTATTTGAGATTGTGATGCAGAGACTCTGAACAGAAGTCCTGAGTAGAAAATATGCCATGTTTCATTTGCCTTGGAACTTGGATACTGGAGCTGGGAGTCACATCAATCCTGAGTTGACAATGTTCCAGTAGTATAGACAGAAAAATGTACTTTTTTGTGCTTAAAAACACCACTGCAGCATGTTCATGGATGGAGCCTGGTCAGTGTTCAAATTATTTAGTGAGTCAGAAATGTACAGCTGTGGTAGTACAGATTACAAGTTCTACAGTTTTAGTACTATTTACACATGCTGTTGCCATCTTGGATTGTGAAGTCAGGGTTGGTATACTGTGCATCCTCTGAGTTTCCGAATGGGAAGTTCAACCTGAGCAAATGTTCTGTTGAAAATTCTGACTAGGAACTTAGAATTTCTGACATCCCACTTAAAATTGTAGACAACAATATAATCTGTTGTTTCAGCCATGATGCCAAGCTATAATGATCTAAGGAATGCAATGTCTATTGCTTACTTATCTAACTCTAGCAAGTATAACATGTTTAAGCACTGTTTGCAGCACTGGAAATTCATGTCATCAATACTGTTTACCAAACTTGAATTCAATAGCACCAAATAAATTTACCTCACAAACAAATAACTCTGCTGAAATATTTTCAAATTCACTCTTTTATAAATGCTGAATCTACTTATCCCTGCTGAGCAAACAGGTTCATGTTTTCTGAGTCTTTTTAATGTGTTACAAGCTCCACAATTGGGATCTGTTTGCACTTATCAGTTTCAATCATAATTTAGTCAACAGTTTGAAAGTATTTTTTTTTTTTAAAGTAAAAAATAACCCTTTTTTCAACTCCAGAAAGTCTCCATTCTAACTATACACCAATAATCTACCTTAAAATCAATGCATTGTTGATTTGGCTCATTAGTTTCATATAAACAGCTTTAAATCAGAAATCTGCCACTGATTCTAGGTGCACTGTAAATCATAGGGCACTTCTTCTCCATTCACAGAGGGATGCAGAGGTCATCTCTAAGAAGTTGGTAGAAACTGAGATGAAACTGAGGGAGTGAAAGGAAGAATGGGAGTGCATGAGAGTGACATTGCCGTATTGTTCACCAGTGTGTTAGCTCGTAGTGTGTCAACTCGTCCTCCATCTTTTTAATCTGCATAGTTATTAGAGGCTTTTATTAATTTGAAATGCCAAAGTAAGGAATAAAGCATTACTGAAATGTCACCCTTTCACTGAGCATGATAAAATCACACCAACCCCTTTTGGAAACGAACAGTCTTCCCCTCTGTACTTTTCATCTCTACCTCTCTCCCTTTCTATCTGGCTATAGCACAGTCTCTTTCACTCTTTTTTAGCGATCAATATGGCCTGACAATATGATGACTGGGTTTCCTAAGGGGAGGTGGGTTGCAACAGTTGCCTGTCATCTCGCAACTATTTCTCTCTTTCAAGTCTGGCCCCTTTTACTTGGAGCGTGAGTTTTTTGTTTTTTTTTTAATACAAAAACATAAAACACTGTTCTGCTAGGTTTGACCTTTTCAAATTTCATTTTGACTTGTTTGGATTTAAAGGTAACACATTGCAGCATTCATGTTCCCTAAATATTAACACCTTAAAGGAACAGTGCATAATAATCATGGTCATATTTGTGCTTTCAGTGCAGAGCTGGTGTTGTTATGTCTTTTGCCTGCTTAGCATAAAGACTGGAGGTGGAAACAGCTTTTTAAAAAAAGTTTACAAACTAACAAACTGTTGTTTGATTAAAAAAAGGAAAGGAATAGTTTTTTTTTTTTGTTTTTTTTTTAAATATGCATTTTGGAACTTCTGGTACTAAAATTTTTTTACCCAGTGAAGAACCAAAACAAATGGTAACACCAGATCAATTCTCACAACACTGTTCATGCACACAATCCAGATGTCAGTACTGAGTGTATCCACGACAAGGTTTTTGGACTTTTGGAAGAAGAATGTTGTTCCATTTTTGTCCGATTCCATTTGCTCAACAGTCCTAGGTCTTCTTTGTCATAATCTGTGTTTCATGATGTTCTGTTGAAAATTCTGACTAGGAACTTAGAATTTCTGATATTCTGATATTTTCAGCTGGACTACAGGCAGGCAAGTCCAGCACCCAGACTCTTGTACAGTGAACCCATGGTTTTTTAAATATTGTAGTTTAGTATTGTCTTGCTGAAATATGCAAAGTCCCCCTTGTCTGGAGGGAAGCATGTGTTGCTCTTAAACCTGTATATGCCTTTCAGCACTGACAGTGTCTGAAGTTGCCAGTTCTATAGGCATTAAGGCACCCAATACTATCAGAGATGCAGGATGAGTGCTGATAACAAGCCAGATGGTCCCTCACCTCTTTAGTCAGAAAGATGGGGCATCCATTATTTTCAAAAAGAGTTTTAATTTTTCAGACCACAGAACAGTTTTCCACTTTGCCCTAGTTTATTTTAAAAGAGCTTTAGCTCAGAGAAGACGGCAGCATTTCTGGATCATATTCACATATCGCTTCTTCTTTGCATAACTGGGCTTTAACCTGCATTGATGGCACAGTGAACTGTGTTCACAGGCAATGATTTTTGTAAGTGTTCCTGAGCCCATTCAGTGATTTCCATGACAGATTTATGCCTGTTTGCAATGCAGTGCTGCTTGAGATGTAGATCACTGGTTCACATATGCCTAGGGGTATTTGAAGGCACTCCAAGGGGTATAAGATTTAAAACAAAATAAATTAAAAAAAAAAAAAAAAATATATATATATATATATATATATATATATATAAAAAACATAAAAATATGTAAATACATAAACATGCATATTTGAAGTCCATTTAATGTGTTAAACTATAGTTCCATTGCATATGAGAGCTTGGCAGAGGCAGAATCTGTCTAGTTAACTATATTATTATTAATTATTAATTTAACTGATTGGTCTAAATGTGCATGCGTCCTTTTTTGTGTGTGCGTGCTTATGTGTTTTTTTAAAAATACAAACTCCTCTCCTGATAGGAAGACTTCAATTAACTGTCCATTAGCATATTTGTTTATTATACACCACTCACAAAAAGTTGCGGATATTTGGCTTTTGGGTGAAATTTACTGAAAATGTAAAAAGCCCTCAACACAGTGATACTATATCATGAAAGTAAGGTATTTAAGTAGAAGCATGTACTGTAATGGTGATTTCCTCATCTCAAACAATTTATTGAAACAAAAGCCAACAACAGTGGTGGGTATACCACAATAAAAAATATCAATGTCTCAATAATTTGTCATGTGACCTTGACCATCAATTACAGCTTGATTTCTGTGACTCCTCCAGTCTCTCTGTATCTCTGTTGCAACCTGCTGATCACACTCTGTGACACTTGAAGCTCAGTGGCCACCTCCGTCTGAGAACATCCTGTTTGAAGCACTGTTGATCAATTATTAGGTGTTGTCTTGGTCTTATGTCAAAATGTGAACAGCATGGTGAAGACGACTGTTTAAATACCAATTCTAATTGTACCAGAAAATGCATTGGTCAATTCATGGATCAAATGCCAGTTGTGAATTTTGCAGTTAAGCACCTTGTTAGAGAACAGCAAGTTATGCCATGCTGTGTTATAAGTACTGAAACACTGAACAGTTGGACATGTGCACTCAAAAGTGTAGAGAAAGTCAAATTAAGTTCACCTATAAAGGTTATAGTGCATTTTAGGTGCATCCTGAAATTTCACCCAAAAACTGAATATCCTCAAATTTTTGAGAGTAGTGTATGTACCTACAATACTGCTCAAAAGTTTGGGATCACTTAGAATTTTTTTTGTTTTCCATGAAAACACACATGGAAATGAGTCTGAATAGGAAATATAGCAAATGAAGAGGATGTGCTGACATCATCACAGTTAGAAATAATGACTTCTAATGGAAATGATAAATGCATTCTTCAAACTTGCCTCTATCCCAAAAAAAAAAAAAAAAACAACACACACACCTTTTGCAGCAATTACAGCCTGGTAGACCTTAGGCCTTCTAGATGTTTTTCAAGTAGTCTGATGAAATTTCACCCCATGCTTCTTGGAGCATCTCCTACAAGATGGATTGGCTTGATGGAGTCTTCCTTTGTACTGTACAGTCAAGCTATTCCTGCTCAACGGGGTACAGATCTGAAGACTGTGCTGGTCACTTCATTACAGTCAGAATTCTGGCTGGCTGTTTATTCTTTAAATATTGCTGACACATTTTAGGGGTGTGTTTTGGGTCATTATCCTGTTGTAGGATGATGTTTGCAGACGGCATTGTGATCTGTAGTGAGAGTAGGGAGGAGGTGGAAAAGAGCCTAGAGAGGTGGAGGTATGTACTGGAGAGAAAAGAAATGAAAGTCAGTAGAAACAAGACAGAGTACATGTGCATAAATGAGAGGGAGGCAGGTGGAACGGTGAAGATGCAAAGATTAGAGGTGGCAAAGGTGG
>VUQH01083006.1:0-20451 GCA_015106775.1 Etroplus canarensis
ATGACTTTGAAGCTGGAAACTGAAGGCGTGATGATGAATGTTGTTAGTGTATATTCCCCACAAGTTGGATGCCAGTTAGAAGAGAAAGAGGAATTCTGGAGTAAGTTGGATGAAGTGGTAGAGAGTATTCCCAGGGGAGAGAGAGTGGTGATTGGAGCAGACTTCAATGGGCATGTAGGTGAAGGGAACAGAGGGGATGAGGAGGTGTTGGGTAGGTATGGTGTTGAGGAGAGTAATGGATGATAGTGGATTTTATGCAGTGGATGGAAGTGGCTGTGGTGAACACATATTTCAAGAACAGGGAGGACAGAGTGACCTACAAGAGTGGAGGAAGGTGCACACAGGTGGACTATATCTTATACAGAAGATCCAACCTGAAAGACGTAGGAGACTGCAAGGTGGAGTCAGAGGAGAAGGTAGCTAGGCAACATCAGATGGTGGTCTGTAGGATGACTTGGGAAAGCAAGAAGAGGAAGCGAGTGAAAGTAGAGACAAGGATTAAATGGTTGAAGTTCAAGAAGGAAGAATGTTGCGCAGAGTTCAAGGAGGAATTGAGACAAGGTCCTGGTGGTGAAGACTTACCAGATGACTGGGAAAGTACAGCTGAGGTGGTGAGGGAAACAACCACAAAGGTATTTGGTGTATCCTTTGGACAGAGGAAAGAAGACAAGGAGACTTGGTGGTGGAATAAGGAAGTACAGGAAAGTATTCAAAGGAAAAGGTTGGCAGAGAAAAAGTAAAAAAGAAAAATAGTCAAGGAGATGAAAAAAGTAGACAGGAGTACTGGGAGTCTGGGTGCACAGTGAAGAGAGAAGAAGACTTGAGAAGGACTTGTATCAGTTAGTTAGACAGGGTGACTAAGGACAGAGATGGAAATATATGAATAAGTGAAGAGACTGTGTTGAGAAGATGGAAGGAGTACTTTGAGGAGCTGACGAATGAGGAAATTAAGAGAGAGAGGAGGACAGATGGAGGGAAGCTAGTGAATCTAGAAGTGCAGAGTATTAGTGAGCAGGAAGTTAGGGCAGCTATGAAGAGGATGTGGAGGTATGTGGTATATGGAAGTATGGAGGTATGGAGATGTCTAGGAGAGAGGGCAGTGGACTTTTTAACCAGATTGTTTAACACAATCTTGGAGAATGAGAGAATGCCTGAGGAATGGTGAAGAAGTGCACTGGTACCAATCTTCAAGAATAAGGGTGATGTTCAGAGCTGGAGTAACTACAGAGGGATCAAGTTGATGAGCCATACCATGAAGATACGGGAAAGGGTTGTTGAAGCTAGGTTAAGAAGAAGGGTGATGATCAGTGAGCAGCAGTATGGCTTCACCAAGAAAGAGTACAACCGATGCAATGTTTGCTTTGAGAGTGTTGATGGAGAAGTATAGAGAAGGAGTTGCATTATGTCTTTATGATTCTAGAGAAAGCATATGATAGGGTGTCAAAAGAGGAACTGTTGTATTGTATGAGGAAATCAGGAGTGGCAGAGTGGTGCAGGACAGCAAGACAGTGGTGAGGCGTGCAGGAGTGACAGATGGGTTCAGGTGGGGTTGGGATTACATCAGAGATCAGTTCTGAGCCCCTTCTTGTTTGCAATGGTGATGGACAGATTGACAGATGAGGCCAGGCAGAAGTCTCTGTGGACTATGATTGTTTGTAGACAACATTGTGATCTGTAGTGAGAGTAGGGAGGAGGTAGAAGAGAGCCTGGAGAGGTGGAGGTATGCACTGGAGAGAAGAGGAATGAAAGTCAGTAGAAGCAACACAGAACATGTGTGTGAATGAGAGTGGGGGAGGTGGGGTGGTGAAGATGCAAGAAGTAGATGTAGTGAAGGTGTATGAGTTTAAATACTTGGGATCAACCATCCAGTGCACAAGAGAGGTGAAGAAGAGAGTGCAAACAGGGTGGAGTGGGTGGAGACGAGTGTCAGGGATGCTTTGTGACAGAAGGATAGCAGCAAGAAAGTTTACAAGACGGTAGTGAGACCTGCTATGATGTATAGTTTGGAGACAGTGGCACTGACAAAAAGACAGGAAGCAGAGCTGGAGGTGGCAGAATTGAATATGGCAAGATGTTCACTGGGAGTGACCAGGATGGACAGGATTAGAAATGAGCCCATCAGACGAACAGCTCAGGCTGAGCGGTTTGGAGACAAAGTCAGAGAGGCAAGGTTAAGATGGTTTCGGCACGTGCAGAGAAGGGATAGTGGACATGTTGGACAAATGATGATGAAGATGGAGCTGCAAGGCAGGAGGAGAAGAGGAAGACAACAGAGGAGGTTCATGAATGTAGTGAAGGAGAACATGAAAAGGGTTGGTGTGCCAGAATATTTTTGTTATGTAAAATCCTAAGTACACAGTGCATGCTCCAGCACATAAATTTAGTCCTCACCATTGGAACTACTACACTGTCTTTAACAAGTGAAATATAACCTATAAACAATGAATAGTGAAAACTATGCCTAAGAAGAACATTCAAAGTTGAATTTGAGGAATTCTAATTCTTTAATGTGAACGCTTGTTGAATTGATATCACATTTAAATTGTCATTAACATGTTATTGTTATACTGTCAGATTATTTATGACATAAAAGTGATGAACACTGGTTAGAGGAGTGAATTTTTTGCCTAGGGCCCTGATAGACTCTAGAATCACCACTGCAAATAACTACTCATTACAACCAAGGTACACAGAAGGGCATCTCTGAAACCACAACGTGTTGTATCTTGAAGCACATAGGCTACAGCAGTAGAAGACCACACCGGGTGACTAAGAAACTAAGAACAGGTAACTGAGAATACATTTCACACGGACTCACCAACATTGGACAGCAGAAGACTGAGAAAATGTTGCCTGGTGTGTGTTAGTTAATTAGTCTCTTTTTTGCTGCAACATCTGGATGGTAGGGTCAGAATTTGGCATAAACAACATGAAAGCATGGCTCCATCCTACCTTCTGTTAGCCGTTTAGAGCGTTGTTGGTGTAATGGTGTACAGGATGGCACACTTTATGTCCCTTGAGAGTAGTTAAATTGCCACAGCCTACCTGATTACTGTCATTGACCACGTCCATCTCTTTATGACCACAGTGTACTCGTCTTCTGATGGCTGCTTCCAGCAGGATAGAGCTCAGATAATCTTCGACTGGTTTCTTGACCATGACATTGAGTGCACTATACTCAAATGCCCTCCGCACTCACCAGATCTTAATCTAGTAGAGCACCTTTGGGATGTGGTAGAATAGGAGATTGGCATCATGAATGTGCAGCTGAAAAATCTGCAGACACTGTCATGCTACCATGTCAGTTATGGACCAAAATCTGTGAAGAATATTCCCAGCACCTTGTTGAATCTGTGCCTCAAAAAAATTAAGGCAACTTCTGAAGGCAAAATCTAGTTCTAGCAAGGTGCCAGGTTAGACCCCTTTTGCTTTCTTGTTTACATGTGTTTACCTGTAAACAAGAAAGACACCTGGCTAGGTAAAAGCAGTGGGTCTGTATCAAATCACAGGTATAACCACCTTAACAATAAAGTCCTTTCACTGTTGGCCATGTCTTTGAAATAACTGGAGAACCGAGTCATGTGGTAAATTTAACCTACACAGAGTAGTACAGCAGCACTCTCTCAAGGTAGTAAGTCCAGTGTTAACCTGAAAAGCTGTATTGATTCCACAGTGTATTTATCAAGAGAGAACTTAATAAATGCAGAAAGCAGTAGTTAGTCCGCTTTAGTCTTACAAGATTTCCTCCATTTTTTTTAAAACAATAAATCATAGCATGAGCCAAGGACAGATCATTGCAAGCTGGGCGCACTCGTCCTTGCCTTCACTCCTGCTGAACAGAACAGGTTTGGAGCAAAGATTCAAAAGCAGTGCAAGGATATTGACTGTTAGCTTTAACAGTAGGTCTATGGTGGGGAAGGTAGAATATAACTCACATTTCAATAGTATTGCATGGACAAAGCATGCTGAATTAGAAGAGGGATGTCTCAAGGCCATTTTTCTTACCAGTGTATCTTGCTGAAAAAAACATACCGCACATAACATCCCTCTAAAAGACATTATCCTGGAAACTTTACACGTTAGGAGGACAAAATCATGGAAAAATCAATGTGGTAAAACTTTGAAATACTACATTTTACAGCAGAACTGATTTTTCTGAAGAATGTCCAACAGAATACTTAGTGATGTTTACTGGTACTGAATGTGGTTTCAGTGGGAAAAGAACAGCACAACGCTGAACAAGGAAGTAACAAGTAGCCATTAAAGGAAATGCAAAGCAGTGGCTTAATGGAACATACATCTTAAAGGTTTTATGAAGAATCTAGTAAGGTCAAGTACTGCATGCTGACTCACACACACATACACACACACACACACACTAGCATTATGCCCAGCAGGTAAATATTTTCTAATAATTCTACACATTTTAACTAAATTGTGTATTTTACCTAAAATACAGATGGATGAATAAAGGAGTTGAGTTATTGTCCTTTCTCTGTATATCTGAGCACCAGAGTTTGTTCAGTCTGAGAATGACCACAGCAGTTGTTTCATTCAAGTGCATGTAAAATAAATAATTAAATAAAAATAAATAAAAAACAAAACCATTTTTAAAACCTTCTGAATATATAGTATCTAGTGTTTCATAATAAAGGGTTATTAACATGATTTTCCATCAACATCAGGTTTGTTTCCAAGTGTTTAGCCCTTTATTGAATATATGCAAATATAGTGACTGTAAGACATAATGAATTTGTCCTTTTCTATAAACAGTTCAGCTGTTACTAACGTGCTCCCATAGTCTTGTTTTCTTCCATTATACTTTCTTGAAACTCCATATAAATTAATGTCCACATATGTGTCGAAATGTATTATCAGAATTCAAAATGTTCAACAAAGTTTCAGAAACATCATATATTAACTGAATATCATGGCTATATGTATAAACTTCAACCCTCTTTCCTGTGATGTTGCAATCTATGATATATGGACAAAAGTATTGGGCCACAAATCTGAATCTTTAAATTCATGGGGTTTCATTTGTTGCCACAAGTGTATAAAATCAATCAGCGAGCCATGCAGTCTGCCTTTACGAACATTTGTGAAAGAATGGGTCTTTGTACAGAGCTGCAGCGTGTTACTGTAATAGGATGCCACCATTGCAACAAGTCAGCTGGTGAAATTCATTCCCTCTCAGACCTTCCAGCATCAACTGTAACTGGTATTATTGCAAAACAAAAGTATTTAGGAACCACAGCAAATCATCCACAAAGTGGCGGACTACATAAAGTTACAAAGTGGGATTGCTGGGTGCTGAGGTGTACAGTGCGTAAAAGTTGCCAACGCTCTGCTGATTCAACCTGTTCACCAGGTGCTATGGGTTTCCATGGTCGAGCAGCTACACGCAAGCCTTAGATCACCAAGTACAATGCAAGTTGTAGTTGTGTAAAGCACGCCACCACTGGACTCCGGAGCAATGGAGATATTTTCTTAGGATAGCCTGGGCCCCTGATTTCCAGTGAAAGAAAATCTCAATGCTTCACCTTAGTGAGATATTTTGGACATTTCTATGCTCCTAACTTTGAGGAATAGTTTGGGGAAGAAACTTTTTTGTTCCAGCATGACTGTGCCCCAGTGTACAAAGCAAGGTTCATAAAAAGATGGTTGGATGGGTTTATTGTGAAAGAACTTGACTGGCCCGCACAGAGCCCTGACCTCAACCCCATCCAACACCTTTGGCATGAACTAGAATGGAGATTGTGAACCCTTTTGAACAACATCAGTGTCTGACCTCACAAATGCTCTTCTGGATAAATAATCAGAACTCCTTGCAGACACACTCCAAAATTTGGTATTAAGCCCTCCCAGGAAAGTGGAAGCTTTTATAGGTGCAAAAGAGGACCAACTCCATATTACTGCCTATGGATTTAAAATGGAATGTAATGAAAGCTCCTGTATGTGTAATGTGTAGGTGGCCCTATATTTTTGTCCATAGAGTTTAGTTTAACATGAAAAAAACATGGTGCAAGACATAGTGGATGTCAGGACCACATAGAAATCTCTAAAGAGGTTGGTGCTCAAAGCCAAAAAGGGGTATCTATTTAGAACCTGCTTTTAAAAGACTGTGGTGTTAGGGCTGTGTCATTTATTATGAATTATTAATAATTCATAATAAATGTTCATGTGAAGGGCCACGGGAAGGTCTGCTCCACAAAAAAAAGCTTGACAAAAAAGAACTTTGGGGACCAAAAGGGACAGGTGCTCCAGTCCCTTTAGCCCAGCCCCTCTGCGTGTGCCTGGTGGACGTAATGCTTGGTTTGAATTTTGATGTGTAAAATGTCTTTGAGTCTAACACCATTGTTTTGTAGAAGGCAATTATGTATGTAGAACTATTGTAGATGTCACTGATAGTGACAACTGTAACTTTTCTGAAGCCAAAGAAGATTTTAAGAGCTTATGTATTAAGTCTGTTGGAGCAAAGGTGAAATAACAACCCTTAGAACAGAAATTGACTGTTTTTAAAATGCAAATTTATATGAAAGAAAATAATTATGTGCAAGCCTAATACAAACCCAAAGCATCCTACATACTTACGTAACCACAATACCAACCTGAATCTCTGGAAAGCTACATTCAGGTCACTTTGAAGATGAAAGATTTAACTCAACGTGACCATTCCCAATCAATATCTGTTCGGGTTATATTTCTTTTGTGTTGCTTTAAAACACATCATGTCTGCCTTTTAAGTACTCTTGGATGATTCTCAACCACTTTGCCCCTTAAATGTAAGAGGTTATTTCTTCAGTTGCATAATAGATTATAGAGCTCTTGGAGGTTTGAGGTTAAAATTCAGTATTTGAGCTTACATTTTCTATATTACTGTCAGTTTTTATCCAGGGGAAAAACAATTTTGCTTGCTTGAATCTTACTTAAATGAGTGATTATATAAATAATGACTCAAAAGTAAAGCTTTGCTGTGAGTAGATGTGTTCATGATTGCATGTACTGCAGTGTGTGTGTCAATGAATGTCAATAGCACTGCGAGTTTCGTCTGTGTGTGAGTGCATGTGTGCAAGGAAAGTCCCTATTTGAGCCCATCAGGATATGTAACCTAAACAACACAATGGAGAGAAACAGAAGGGCTTGGGGGCATGAAACACTCACCTTGAACCAGGCTGCTCCTTGCAGACACAAGGATTGCCCATCTGCACATTTCTGAAGCCTTTTGATTAACAATGTGTCCAAAATAAAAGCCGAAAAGGAGAAAACACAATTTAGCATTTTCAATGGCTTTCTGCAGATGGGTTGCCAACATATTTGGATAATTAACGTGTAGATATTTTCTTTATACTGGGTTCGCGATGGCAATTAACATGTTTTGTGGCGAGGTGAAAACTTTTTTCGAGGCAGTGAAGATGGAAGGAAATGCATTAGAGGAGGTCATGAAAATGGGCTTCTATTCTTTGTGCTAAAAGGATGCTTTTATAAGGTGATAGCAATTGAGGGATAAAAACCCAAGGGCAAATAAATAATAAAGAACTCATCATTAATTGGCAATCTTTTTGGTTTATATAAATACCACTCCAAATGTTGTAGCCACATTTCCATTGACAGCAATGGCAAGTCTCTCTTGAACTAGAATGATGAAAGATACAAGGAGCCACAATGCCACCCAAAAAGGACAACTCTATCTCTCAGCAAGCCAAAGGTTTTCAAATTGCCCACTCTGTGTTCACCATGATACTATACAATTCGACGAGGACAGTAATTGCCTTAAAACAGTTTAAAAGATGCATGCATGGTTTTAGGGACCTTCAGTCTGAAAACTGGGTGAGTTTCCTGCTGTCTGTTTGAATAAATTTGAACTAAAACGTGAATAAGTGCATCCTGACTCTAAAAGAACAGGCTGTGGTGGCGCAGTCAGAAAAACAAAATTCTCTCTGTCAGTGGATTAAATTATTGCTTGTATGTTAGAGTTTAAACTGACCTGCCAAGGTTTCCTTTTCAAACATTTAGTTTGCAGCACAATTTGACTTTGCACTAACAGTCTGTTTTTACACCAGTTGGTTTAATGTGTGTAAGCCATGACCTGGGCCTTCACCTCACTAAACCTCTCTCTCTCTCTCTCTCTTGCTCTCCCTCTCTGTCGCCACCTAATGGCAGGAGTGTGTGTTAATTCTGAACTCTGAAGCCCAGCTGAGGAAAAGTGTGCACCAACACAACACATCCTCCCTCTCTCAGGTAATTATGTCTTTTATCTAGGAGACACATACAGCTACTTTAACATTGGATATCCAGCCGTCCTAATGGCCCATTATTCAAATAAATGGGGGAAACGCTGCGGGGTTGGTGACCCCCTCCGTGCGGCAGGGTCCTCCATCCAGGCACACCTGCTGAGACAAGGTAACGTTTATTACTGACACCTTCGCAGGACAGAAACAAAATGGCAGGCAGGGTCAGCGGTAAGGAGCACACCGGGCCTGTCATATTGCAAACATATCCATTTGGTACAGCTCTACTCTTGTGGTTGCCAGGCTACTGCCTAATATATGGTGACTGAGTGTGCGTCAGGAAAACAGAAGTAAGATGTTGACTTTGAGATAAGTACCTCTTCAAATTAAACAGCACCATCACATTGCATTCAAAATAACATTTCCAAAGGTCAACTTTAAATGGTCCCCATTTGGCAAAAAAAAAATCCCTGTGTTCTTCAACTCACTAAATCATCAAATTTGCATACCAGTTACGTTAGTTAGTGGCATTTAATTATTTATGTTTTAATTACACAGAATGAAGGGGATAATATCACTGTACGGCAGTTTTTTGGTGCGTGTGCCCCTATCATCTGAGCACTCGGATGTCTCCTTATTAAAGTACACAAAAAGATAATTATGTCCGGCTCTGTCTAAACATTTCCATGGTGCTGCACTAGAGAATCATTGCTGAATTGGACACACGAGAGGGTTAGACCTCTTGTGATTAATGTGCTTGGTCACACACACTCAGGAGTGGTAAAGGCATGTCAATTTCTTCTCTCTCCTGCTCTCCTCCAGAGTTAAGGGTCAGCAAAATTGTTTTGATGGCACTGATTGCTGCTAGATTTATAATGTGCAGCGAGCTCACCTATGGACTCCGGATTGCTGGAGTCCACGTGTGAGGCCAGCTGACATGTAGCAGAAGAAAACACCCTTTTCCCCAAAACTGCATTTTCAGTGAGTGCATCATTTGGAATTAACAAATACAAGGTGTTTGTAGACAGAAAACTGTGTATATTGAATGTATTTAATAAACATGTACCCCATTCATGTTGGTGTAGAACCTGAACAGATATATGAATGGGGTTGGTAATGACAAACAGAAATCTGTGGGTTTAAATTCGCACAACTCATTCCCACCAGCTCTCCCACAAAACAGCCATCACCTGGAAAGCCCTTGCTGAATAGAGCTGCTGATGTCATTGGAGAGATGGTATTGACTGACCAAGGGCAGCAAAGGCCAATGCAATTAAGAGACAAGAAAACATATAGTGTTAAAGGCCGTGTAAATAAAGGGACACTGCAGTAGGTCCAGACAAAGGCCAGTGTAGGGCCCTTTCAGGAGCTCCTTGGCCTGGGGTCTTCTCCAAGTCCTGAAAGTGTGGGTGGGAGGCCTAAAGAAGGTGGCAAAAAAAGAGAGGCTGTGTGTGGGTGTCCAGAAGGATAAGGACACAGGGTGTTGCTAAGATGGCTCTGGGAGGTCAAAGAGCTCAGCCCTGCCTATGTCTGGAACTGTCAGGTGATCACAGCTGATCTGCATCTCATGGAAAGGGCTGTTGTATTTTTCTAACCTCCTGGCTGGCTTGTTTTGCTGTCCTTTTGACACACCTCTTTCGGCTTTCTTTACCGTCATTATTATTTCTACAGCGAGATTAGTTCTTTGATTGTGGATCAAAGATCGATACAGCCTAAACATAATTACATCTTTCTAAATACTTTGTAATGCCAACATTTGATTTTTATAAGATAGAATTCATGGTTTATGAGGAGGTCAAACAAACATTTTAGAGAAACTGTCTGCCCCAATTAATCATTAAAACCATTAAAAATAGAGAGGAATAGGCTGGAAAACTGGCTGTGTAGATGCCTATGAGTATATGCCTGAAGTTTAATCATACAGTGGACATAGTGAAGATGTGATACTAATTTTTTCCAGTGGGGTAAAATAACATATTTTAATATGTGTCCTAGAAAAGCATAAAACTTTAGTTTCCAAGTTGCCTGTTTCATGCAGCATCATAGGGTGCTACAACCAAGATTAATCTGATGGACAAAAATCAGTCATTTTACCTACTCACGATGACAATTTTAACACACAAAGGCCAAGAATAACATTTCATGTGATAACCTCTATAGTTCATTATAAATCTAACATTTTTAAATTAGTTTAATTGTGTCTGTTGAGAATGTTTTCAGTTTTCATGGTTTTAGACAAAATTTACGCCGTGATAAAGGAAGAAGAACTGTCCTTTCAGCATATTTTGAAATATTTTGCAGAAAAAGAGAAAATGATCACCTTCTGGTAGCAACTGGGCTGTCGATGGGGCACCAGTGTCATCAGGATTTTTGTGTAAGGCAATGCAGCCAATGGTTGCCAAGGCATTTTACGAAAAAAAATCACCTAAACCTAACCTAAAATCAAAGTAATTGACAAACAGCCTTAGGGAAGCAGCTTTAGCATTTTCCTAGAGATCTGCTAATACAACACAGTACGGTTTACTTTTCATACATTAGTTTCTTCTTTTGAAGATTAATTCACATTCTCATTCACATTCCATGATCAACTGTGAGTGGTATTATTGCAAAGTGGAAGCATTGAGAAACCACAACAACTCAGCCACAAAGTGGCAGACCACATGAAGTCCAGTAGTGTTCCAACGTGACTGTGTCCCAGTGCACAAAGCAAGCTCCATAAAGACGCGGTTGGATGAGTTTGGTGTAAAAGACCGGCCCACACAGAGCCCTGACCTCAACCCCATCCAACACCATTGGCCATGCCCTCTTGTCCAACATCAGCATCTGATGTCAAATGGTCTTCTGAATGAATGAGCAAAAATTCTCACGGACGCAGTCCTTGCAGAAAGCCTTCTCAGAAGAGTGTGAGCTGTTATAGCTGTAAATTGGGGAATAACTCCATAGTAATACCTATGGATTTAGAATGGGGTGTCATGAAAGCTCCTGTAAGGTAAAATGTGTAGGTGGCCCAATAATTTTGTCCATATAGTGCATTTCCCCAAAAATGGAATTTTATTGTGTTATAATCATTATTATAAACACAAGGTCCTTGGGTAATTATTTGCTGATATTTCAAAAAGGTAGCCCACTGCCCACATCCAATAAGGACATGAATTTGATTTGAATGTTATACAACATGCCAAATCTAGTATTGTCCTAAATTTAGTATTGTCCTAAATTATTCAGTTCTGGGTCTCTGATCTGTGTCAGTCTGTGTCTCTGTATAAGGAGCAGGCTGCTCAACCCTTCAGGGACCCTGTTTGATCCAACAAACAGAGCTGCAGGGTCACCTATATTCTGATTCGTTTCTCCATTCTCTGCCTCTTCTGTGCCTTCATTCAGGCAACAATAACATATACTTCATCTCTTGTTCATCAAATGATAGTCTGTGTTTACATTTGTCTCATTTACATTTGCTCATCAGCTCTGTATGTTTATCATTCAAATTTGCACTTTGTGTGTTGGATTAGTGGCTGATGTTCTCACCATTGCTCATGTACATCACCCTGCAACAAAGAGGGTAGTGACTGCAGGGTTTGCATGCCTAAAAATTCACCTGAGGAT
The DNA here is from genome assembly GCA_015106775.1 of Etroplus canarensis. Classification (NCBI taxonomy): domain Eukaryota; kingdom Metazoa; phylum Chordata; class Actinopteri; order Cichliformes; family Cichlidae; genus Etroplus; species Etroplus canarensis. The sequence continues at coordinate 11,835 of VUQH01083006.1, forward strand.
AGAGGCAGTCATTGCTTCCTCTCAGGTGCGTGTTTAAAAAAACATGGATTCTTTGATTTATTGCTTTTCCATTAAATCTTTGGATATATTGCATTTGCAGTGCTTCACAACATCAAATAAACACGCTGTGACCCTGGTTTCAATAGCTATAATACAAAACCACTTTTAAACCCTTTTCTAGAGAAGCACTGGTGACATCAGAGTAGTATCCTGATGTATAGAAAGAGTGGTGGACATTGTATCCGTTAGGTTCAATGTCTGCCTAGTGAAAAGAACTCCACAGATATTACAAATTCTCTGGTCCACTACCAGTGTCTATAGACTCAAGTCCTTGACCATGATTTTAAAGGGTTCACCACTTGACCATGGTTTTTCACCACATTCAGTAATAGTGAATGCACGTTAGTCCTTTCCTTTGAATGATGAATGTATGTTTTTACCACAGCAACTCAAGGATGTTGCAACATTAATGGATGTATATGACACTGCAAACATATTCATTTGCAGAATCATTTGCGTATTATAAAATAAGCCTTGCTGATGCACACCCCTGCTGATAATTTAGCTCCGGTATATCTGTCAGTCTTATGGGTTTAAATTTTAACAGTCTAGTCCAAACAGTGGCGTGAACGATGTCTCTAGTCTCCTCAGAGAACAAGATGGTAATATATGCTATGGAAGAAATCATATAGCGTATAAATCAAGCAACTTACTGACAGTGAAGTGCACTGTGAGTCAGGGGAGTCAGGGGGGATGCAAAGAGAAGCTGAGGGCTTTGATGGGTTCAGTCTAAAATGATGGGCAACGATTAGATTGGGTACGTGTGGAGGTGTATAGAGACATGGGGGCAATATTCCCAGACATCTTTCTACAATAAATATATTTTTAATTTGTGCTATTTTATTAACCAGCAAAATCACTTCAAAATGAATAGCACATTATTAAGTCTTCTAGTGGCTCTTACTGTTCTTTATCATGAGTTTGTATCACTGTGCAATTCATCTCCAGCCATTCTTCACACTAAATATGTTTTATATGAGCCTTCATTTATCATGGCCTGTCAGCTCTTAACTGTATCATTATTCAGTCTAGAGTTATAAATTGGAATCATTAAACGGTTTTTCATATAATCTGATGCAATAACTGCTCCCCCTTTATTGGCTTGTGAAAAGAAAATAGTAAATACAATTGTCTGTCAAGATCTTTGGAGATAGCCGTCTCTCTCAGGCTGAAATGAAATTAGGCCAGCCGAGGAGACAGGATCAATGTCAGCAGATTTGTTCGACTTTCATCGTGGAGGGGACGGGGGTTGAGCAGATGAAGGATGGAGAGAAAAGGAAGCTGACACCGCCGAACCCGATGAGGAATGTGGGCTTAGCTGTCAATATTTTTTTTATGCAGTGTCACATCAATCAGAGGTGTCTTTTCAACTTCTCAGTGCAGTTCTGCTGAGACATTTGGAGATATTACATTCCCCGAACTAAATGTGTGGTCTCTGTATCCTTTTGTCCCGCAGCTGAGACGTTTTCATGAAAGGAGATTTGGTGATTAACAATGACAATGTGGGGTCAAATTTTTCATCACTTGTATCATATTCTAATCCAAAGAAGACCTTGGCAGCATGAACTCCTTTTGTGTCCGCTATGTACCAAATTATAACAACTACCTCAATTGCTGTACAATCTAAAAGCTTTAGAAATTTAACATAAGTATTTGTATCATGAAATTGTCACTTTTTAAATGATACACAGTCAGCACTACTTTGCCGTATACTGAGCGTATATTTTACAAATAAGACATTATTCTTATGAATATACATTTCATATTTAGAAAGCTGAAACTGACTAAATTGGCCTACAAGACTGACTATCACAGCTGAGTTTGAGAGAGGAGATGCTGTTTTTTTTGGTTATTGTGTATTCTTGTTTCCTTGTGCCATCAAGAGATGGTGATAAACCCAGTCTGAAAATGGGTAAAGACTGCCACCCTCTGGCAACTTCCAAATGTTTATATTTCAAGGACATGTAATGCAGTTTTTATGCCAACAGAGAGACACCTGCACAAACAGCTTAGAATAGGATGAAATGTCAACCGTTTAAGTCAGACACAGTAAAGATGGAAAAATATAGGAGCACAGGAGCACGTTCAGCAGCAGACTTATCCTGCCAAGGTGCACCACAGAACGCCACAGGAAATCAATCCTACCTGTGGCCATCAAACTCTAAACTCTTCACTGTGAACCCTTCACATTTTCACATTGTAAATATTAATATTGTACATATTGTACAGTGTTTAACTTTAAAGTTATTTATGCAACATATGGCAATTCATACAGATGGGTTTATTTTTTATTTCTCTCATATTTTTTACCACTCATATTTATATGGACTGCCTTTCAAATTTAGATGTGTTTATATATGACTGAGTGTCTGTAACAAAATACAATTTTTCCCATGGGATTAACAAAGTATTCTGATTCTGATTTTGATTTTGATTCTGATATAGAGTACTGTCCAAAATCTCGAGCCACCCCTCATTTCTTAGCATTTTGCCTCTAAGGAGCCAGAATTATAATAGTTTAAAGTGACCTTGAGCAGTAGTTCTTGAGGCTCTCTGAAGGTCTGAAGTTTTTCTTTAGACATTGGCTCCTTTTTCATTGATTTTTCAGTCAAAAGTCCTTGTACCCGACCATTTTCACAAGAATGCCTTTTTAAGTCACTGACCTATGAATTATTCAAGCATAAAAAGGTACCTGACACCTGTGCTAGGTGCCTTTTTTATTCTTGAATGATTGCTTGAAACATTCACACATTAGGTGACTGCAAACCAGTGTTGTGTCTACACATAACAGACAATTTTAAATGGTATCTTTAATCACCTTGCTAGTAGCAGCCTGTCACAAAAACACATCATTTATTGGCATTTCTTGAGATTAATCTACATGAAAGGCCAAAGATGACACAGTCTGACAGACATAAAATGGTATTTTTGCACCAACAAGGTGATTCCCAGTGAGCTATTAACACAAATTGTGGCAATATTTTGGCATTATGTGCAGTAACTCAAGCCTAAAAAGCCATCTGCAGCAGTTGAACAGTATCTGAAAGTAACTTCCTTAAAAAACAGGGAAACAATCCAACTAATACCTGATACAGGACCTGAGCTACGCACCTGGCCCTTCAGTTGATGCATTTACTCTTTACCAAAGCCTCACTAAAATCGGTCTCAGTTGAAGGGTGACTGTCAAGAAGCCATTTTTAACCCTTTATAGGGCACTCATTGAACTTTTAAACCTTGTGGAAGTTACCATATATGGTTCATTTCCTGATAAAGGGTTAAGGAAGGGAAACAGGGAGAAACCGCTGAGGTATGACGATATGTTTGGAGGAAGTCGGTGAGTATCTACAGCCATCTGTAAAACATAGTGGAGTCACTGTCTTGATTTGAGGCTGAATTTCAGCCAGTGGGGTTGAGGACCTTCTCAAAATTAATTAAATTATGAACTCAGAAAAGTACTGTTAGAATTTTATAGACCATGCAATACCATCTGTAAAACATCTGATTGGCAACGACTTCATTTTCCAGCATGAATGTAGTAAAGACCTACCTGGATAGAAAAACACACAATTTAACACTATCAGCCATGGACTGGCCTCCTCAGAACCCAGACCTTAACATTAGAATCAGAACATTTCATTAATTTGAGGACGAAAATTGTATAATGAGAAGAGAATGGAATGGAGAATGGAACAAAAGGAAGCCAACATCCAAAGAAGAACTTTGGAATGTCTTTCAAGAAGCCTGGTGAACTATTCCTGAAGACTTCTTAAAGAAATGACAAGAAAGTTGGGCTAAGAGAGTTCAGGCTGTGCTGAAGAAGAAAGGTTGTCATACCAAATATGATATGTACTGTACTTCAGTTTATGTTTGCGTGCGTTTTAATAAATTGTTGCACCTACTTCCCATTTTCCTAGCAATAATAAGGAAATGAGGGGTGGGTCAAGGCCTGTGCACAGTACTGTATATTGAAGAAAACTGGCTTTCACAGGACAAGTAGCCTAAACATATTTTTTGTGAGCCTATGCTGCCATCTACTGGACGAGACACTGAACTGATTATATGAGACATGAGAGACAGTGTGCGGTTTTCTGCAAACTATATTTTAACCACAATTTCATTCTGTCACAGTAAAGGCTTTCTGGCTGAGAGGCAAAGTCACACAATTTCAAGTGTCTACATGAAAGCATAAGAGGATCATTGTGTCTTGCTGGTGAGTGATCAAGTGAACACCTTCCACTTTAGGCCAGGTGGTGGTGTGTTTGTACAAGGTTGCACATAGCTCAAAGAATGTATGGCACAGGAGGGTTGTTCTCTATACCAACACTGAAACTCACAGCAGATTAGACTGCTGTGACCTGGGTGAGTTTCTTTGCCCGTTCAGCGTTTTTAGGAAAGAAGTTGGAGCATTTTTCCCAGCATGTGAATAGTGAATATTAAGCTTTCAGGAACCTGTCTCTTATTAGGTATTTTGGCCATGAATACACAAATGTTCTTTGTAATAGCTGGTTTAATTTCTAAGGAAAGTTCATGCCCAAGTTCACCCAGAAAAATTCCATTGTTTGCAAAATGTCCCGAACTCTAAACCCAGGCTATTTATTTATCCCTACAGGCCCATATTTCTACCTGCATGTTGAATGTGTTTATATGTAAACCCCCCAAAATAGAGTCAGTTCATACCAAGGTCTATGTTCTGTCAATCTGGCGATAAAGCTCGGTCATGCTCACTTTCCGCCCTCTTTGTCCCCCATTTTTCTCTCTCTTTCTCTATTGCTTGGTCCTTCTTAATATTTGACCATGTGAAGGAATGCGCTATAAAATGAAAATATATTCCTCTGAGCTCTCAGCATCAGACAAATGAGCTAATGAAAACGTGACATGACAGTGTCTTTCACCTCCAAAACACCAAACAAACCTAAAAAATTGTAAATCAAAAACATGATAATGTGGGGTTCTTATGTGGCAGTGGTTCAGTGCATCAGAGAACTTGTTTAGGAACCAGAGGGTTGCTGAGAGCTGCCGGCACAAGACCCGCCTGGACCTGGAACTGGTGGCGGTTCAAGACCCGACAATTTAAGACCTCACCCTGGACCCATATATGTGGAGGTGGACTGGAGGCCAGAGAGATGTCTCACTTCCCCCGAGCACTACAGAGGTGCCCTTACATTGCTCCCTGGTGCCTGCAGTGAGCAGCCTTATTCACTACTGCATGTGACTGGTTGCATGTTAAAGTGTGTGTAACAACTAACAACAAGAATGTGTTGGTGTTTCGAAATTTCCAGATCTGGGGACTAATAAAGGATGTGTTCTTCTGTTCTTCTTCTAAACTCTACAAGTCTGGAAGAAATGTGAATGAGGACGAGTGTGTTGTTAGCATTTTGGAACAAGAAGTTCTGAGAGCAAGGAGCTTAAAATTACCAATGTGGTTTAATCTGCTGTGGCGGCCCCTTGAGGGGAATACGAGGGAGCAACCAAAGGTACATTTCAGGTTCAGAAGGTGGAGAGTTTTATGGCACCCAGAGTATGTGGAAAACTTTAAAGGCAAAAAGGGGACTAGAGCTGATGTCTGGACTGATTATTAGTTTCTTTAGATTCTTCTTGCCATTCATAATATTGCTACATCAAAAGTTACTATTGCAGTCAGTAGCTCAGCCATATAGCTATTTAATAGCTATACACCTCTGGGCCACACCTCTTGATCACTGAATTCAGGTGTTTTCATTCAGTCCCACTGCCACAGGTGTATGAATTCCTGAGTCAGTCTCTGCAGATTTCTAGATCTTCGCTGGCATTACCATCAGCATGACAACTGCACGCTTGGAGCTTCATGGCATGGGTTTTCATGGCTGAGAGCCTCATGCAGGCCGTGCATCACTGAGCACAATGTCAAGCATCAGATGGAGTGGTGTAAAACACCTTGCCACTGACTCCATTGTGCCAGCTGTTTGGTGAAGGTAGGATAATTCTATGGGGGTTTTTTTTTCCAGGGGTTGGACTGGACCACTTAGGCTACGTTCACACTGCATGCAAAAGTGGCCCAAATGCAATTTTTTTGCACATACTGTATGTGACCCATGTCTGAACAGCACACATGCGATTTGTTCAAATCAGATTCAGGTCACTTTCGTATGTGGTCTTAAATCAGATATGTATTCAGTGTTTTTCAAAGTGATCTCTGAATGGTCATGCTGCATTTTTTTATGCCATTGAAGTGAAACAGACGTCATAATTCTGCGCCGGGGGAGGCAAGGCGTGGCAAGATCAAACATAAACAATGGGTGAAACAAGCATGGCAGATGCCATTGATGGAGCTAGTCAGTGGAAAGAAAGTGAGGTTTTACACACACTGATATATGTAGCGTCTATAGTTGCTTCCCTACACACAGTGTGCTGCTTGTGATGTCACATCTTCTTCTGCGCGTGCGTGTCACTTCAGAGGCGTAGACTGTTCACACTGGAGTCTGATGGCATCACATTTCAATTGTAATATAAACAACCACGCACAGAAATGGAATCTCAGCATAAAAAAATGCATTAAAGCCTGCAGTGTGAATGCAGGCTTAGTTCCAGTGAAACCTGAATGATTCAGCTTACCAAGACATTCCAAACATTTCTATGATTCCCCACTTTGTGGGAACAGTTTGGGTAAAGCCCCTTTTTGTTCCAGCATGACTGCACCCCACTGCACAAAGCAAGGTCCATAAAGGCATTTTAGGATTAGTTGTGGTGTTGAAGAAGTTGACTGGCCCACACAGAGCCCAGACCTCAACCGCATAAAACATGATGGGATGAACTACAACAGAGATCATGAGTCAGGCTCTCTTATCCAACAACAGCAGCATGTGTCTTCTGGATGAATGGGCAAAAATTCCCACAGATACACTCCAAAATCTTGTAGAAAGCCTTTAAAGCTGTTATAGCTGCACTCTGTGTTAATCCCTATGGATTTAGAATGGGGTGTCATAAAAGCTCCTGTAGGTGTAGTACTTCTGTTCGTGTAAGTTAAAAAGTCAGAGAGTTAAACCCACATGGTTTGGATGCCATTTTATAGTTTTAAGGAAGGTCAATGGCTACTTAATAATTCATTCTTCCACACTGCATTTCCACTCAGCGCTGGTCTATTACGGACATTCCCAGGACTTTTCTTCAGTTCTGTTTGTGAGATTTACCACAATTGGTGGCATTATTCTTGCGGTGCAGAACAGCCTGCACATTGCAGTTTTCTCAGCGTAAAAACATGTAACTCAGGCTTTCTTGTCAGCGCTTCAAGATGATGACATGAACGGCCAACTACGTGTTCTCAGTCACCCGTGAACAAGCCTCGTTAGACGGGCTGATTCTGCAAACGTGTCATCACTTTGCACCATCTTGTTGATGCTATCGCAGCTATTTGCATTCTCTCTGAGAACTTGATCTGACCCAGAGTGCTATGAAATGAAGAAGAAGGTGACAAGAATGTCTTCACTTAGTAGAATTAATTCAACAATTCAAAAGAGCTTTTAGATTTTACAGTTTTTTTCCCTACAGTAAAAGTTATAGCCAGTGTTTAAGGTGCCCTGTCTCTATAAAGTTAGATCTTTTCCAGTGTGTAACTAATCTATGACAGTAAATTCACATTTTTAGATTTAGGTAACAGTAAATAAGCTTGTATTGTGGCATCAAATTATGTCTCTTTAATTTTCAAAAGATTTACCTCACATTCAGATGGCAAAACTGGATGTCTTCCCCCTACTGTGTATGCAGAGAAAGAAAAACTATTAAAAGTAGCCCATCAAACCTGTCCTCCTGGACTTGCTTGCACTTGTCCTGGCTTCAGTTCAGAAAAAGTGAAAGAGGGCAGGGGATGGCTTAGAATGAATCATTTGAAGACAAGGAGACACTGACAAATCCATTTTTTTAGCTTAAACTCAAACATTTTAGCTGCAGAATGCTAATAACGTCTCGCTTGGTTTAGTCAAACAGTCTCTGAAGAGCAAGTATCACTTTCAGACGGTTCCCTCTTTGCTGACAGGTCAAAGCACTGCTATAGAAATACCGCAGACAATGACTTATCTTCCCCTGTATTTACACTTCTTGCAGAGGTGTAAAGTTATGATAGTCAGAAGCTGAAGGTGGATTAGGTATGCCCCAAAATCAGCCAAGGTGAGATATGTGGAAATATCTTCTGGCAGTTCTTAGAGGTCCACTGGATCTTTTGAGTGTAATGCTCTTCTTTACTGACAAGGTGAAAAACTCCTTTTAAAATAGTGTTTGGACTCCCATGGGGTCTTTAAAAGGTTGCAGTTCAAATCAAAATCTAAATAAATAATAAATAAAGATAACAAATGCCAGTGCCTCCATGCGTGTGTGTATATATATATATATATATATATATATATATCTATATATATATATATATATATATATATATATATATATATATATATATATATACTATCAGAGCTGCAGAAAGGTGTAACAAAGAAGGTGCCAAAGAAGTACAGCAAGCTGTCCATACCAGAGGCCTGGGAAACTGCCAAGCAAAGACTCACAGCCTTGGCCAGTCGCTTGAAGAGGTACA
>VUQH01083009.1:0-12650 GCA_015106775.1 Etroplus canarensis
TCATCTCTCTTGTGCTCTGTCCATTGCTTTGGATGGTTGATCCCAAGTATTTAAACTCATCCACCTTTGCCACCTCTACTCCTTGCATCTTCACCATTCCACCTGCCTCCCTCTCATTCACACACATGTACTCTGTCTTGCTTCTACTGACTTTCATTCCTCTTCTCTCCAGTGCATACCTCCACCTCTCCAGGTTCTCTTCCACATCCTCCCTACTCTCACTACAGATCACAATGTCATCTGCAAACATCATAGTCCATGGAGACTCCTGCCTGACCTCATCTGTCAATCTGTCCATCACCACTGCAAACAAGAAGGGGCTCAGAGCTGATCCCTGATGTAATCCCACCCCCACCTTGAACCCATCTGTCACTCCTACTGCACACCTGCCCACCTGCACACATGCCCTGCACCACCTTCACATACTCCTCTGAACCCCTCACTGTGCTCCTTGGTGCCTGTAATGGGCTGTCTTGTTCTGCAGCTTTTTCATCACTGTATGTTACTGGTTCTACTGTGTGTTGGTAGATGTAAAGTGTGTGTACATCACTAATAAATATTGTGTTCATTTTTAATTTCCCATGTATAATCTTTCTTTCTTTTTATTAAACAAATATTAGCTAAATTAAGTACCTATTACCTTATCTTATTATCTCGTGTTTAGTCTTTGTTTTTCTGGTTAGATTTCTTGACACATCTGGACTAATGAAGTTTCGGTGAATCTGTTTATTGAGACGTTTTTGTTTCTAGTGTTTAAGTTGTTGAATCACATTATTTTACTCTTCTGAATGTCTGAATCCTTACATCCTCACACATTAAAAAAACTGAAATCCTCTCTGGAAACTAAACTGCAGTGAAAAAAGATGAAAACATACTACTACTACTACTACTACTACTACTACTACTACTAATGATAATGATGGTAAATTAAAATAAAACTAAGTGCAAATACAAAACTATAAAAAATGTCTGCTTCAGACTGCTCAGAATACTCTTATAACTTATAAAATATATGTCTATTTTTATTTTTAACTGCCATCTTTTACAGTGTTTACATCACATCCACCAAGCACAGACACTACAGTTGACAAGCATTGGTCCCTCAGCAGGCTTCCAGAAGTTAGCCATTCAGAGGAGGGAGACCTCAGACAGACAGGAGCTAAACCAGCTTTCTTCAACTGAGGAGCTGTTTTAGATAAATCAGGATAATTTTTAATGTTGTGCAGAGCTACTCTAGCAGCGTCCAAGAATTAAACTGTAAGGTTGATATGAGCAGAATATTTCTACTTAATATACTCAGATCAGAACTAGTATAAAATATTTTAAATGTGTCATTCATGTTTCCTCAGGAAGGAGAAAAACACACCACCTACTGGAAGGTTTGGGAGTTTCTGTCGAAGAAGAACTCATTCTCCAGGAAGTCAGCGTCGTCGCAGAGCTCCAGCACCGAGTCCCGGCTGCAGCACGCCAGTTTCCCCAGCCGGGTCTCAGGGTAGGATGCCAGGAGCTCCTGTGACAGCACGTAGCGACTCCCCCCGACGTTGATGATGATGAACTCGAGTGGATCTCGGACGCAGGATGCCGTGGTCTCACTGAAGAAAACGCTTGACTCTAAAGATACCAGAGAGGCGGTGTCACTGCAGACCTCTGACCCCAGACTTGCCAATGAGCTGGAGGACAGGCTCATGGTGGAGGACGGAGGACCTGCTGGAGCACACAGTTGAGAAGACAGAGCACTGTTAGGTGTTTGGCCACTGATATATTATGAACCTCTAAAGCTTTTCTACCAACAGTGACCTGGTTGTTGATTACTGAAAATCACAGAGGCTCAAAGGGAAGCTGACATGCACAAACCTTCAAAACCTCCTCAACGCGTGCTGATTGGCTGAATCAACTGTCAGGAATGAGTGACGAGTTTAGACAGAAACCCACAAATCAATATGAGTGGCATTAGTCTAAAACCCAGATGTATTAAAGCTGCATGTATTAAAGAAAAGAAGAATTGGAAGAGAGGAGGAAGAGAAGACGAAGAGTGTCAGTATATGCAGATAACACACTTTTATATATTGGACAAGAGGGCAACCCTTGTTGCCTCCATAGGAGTTCAGAGGGTCAGTATCAGCCAGGAGCTGCTAATCATTGCACTGATTAACTGATCATCAGTCAGTGTGAGCACCTCTATAAAAACAGAAGTTTTGGCAGTTTGCTGCTCTGGAACACTCAGGTGTGTGTTAACACAATGCCACAATCTTCCCAGGAGTGGACGTTCCAGCAAATTCAGCCCAAGGTCAGACCGTGCAATACTCAGAGGAACTGCAAAACACCCAAGAGCGACATTTCAGAATCTACAGGCCTCAGTTAGCAGGTTAAAGGTTAAAGTTCATGATAGAACAGTTAGAAAAAGCCTAAACAAGTATGGCTTGTTTGTAAGAGTTGCAGGAGAAAGCCTCTTCTATAAAAAGAACATGGCAGCACAGCTTAGGATTGCAAAGCTGCATCTGAACAACTTTCGGAACAATGTCTGTCAGTTTGACCGGCGGGAGGCTCCAACTTCAGACATGAGGCAGGAATAAAATTTAAGCACCAACTCATGACATCTTTATTAAGGTACAAGACTTTCAGCAATACAGCAGCAACCACAATCCTCCCCACCAAACTGGCTTGCTCCTTTTTATACCCTCCTCACCCCAAGGTGAGCAATCAGCACAGCCCACTTTGGGGGTGGCAAAACCAAACAAATAAACCAAATATCTAGTTTAACAAATACCAAACAAAATATGACAAGAAAAATAAATATTTACACATATATACAAATTCCTCCAATTTATTCTGAAAGTGTCATCTAATTTAACTAATTGCTCACACCAAAATACCTCACCAAACTCCCCTAATTATCCTAATGGTTTGCACTAAGGGCTTTTAAGAAGGCAGCTGGGCTTCGTTAACTCTTTTGCCACATGGTCTGCTGGAAGGATAACCAGGAAAGGTGAGCATTAATAAAAATTAGATTAATTCAACACAAACAAAGCTTACTAAACCATATAACACAAAAATATACATTTCAAAATAACTGCAAATTGTGAACAGCTGTGACTGAGGTGTCCTCCTCACAAAGGTAGGATGGCCAGTCCCCCTCTGCTTACACAACTCCCACAACTGTCACTTAACTAAATGCCATAAAGAGATTTTTAAACTCAATAATCAAGCTCAATAATCATTCACAAATAAATATAAAATAAGGTAATGGAACCCCTGGTCTCCATTACAGTGTCCATTGGACGGACCAGAGCAAAGTGGAGATGTTGGAGAAAAGCAACTACAGCAGTCATCGAGTCCACCATGAACTCCTCTGTATACCAAAGTATTCTAAGTCAAATGTGAGGACATCTGTCTCATAGCTAAAGCTTGGCCCAAACTGGCTCATGCAACAGGACAATGATCCAAAGCACAGCAGCAAATCTCCCAACAGAATGGCTGAAAAAAAAAAATCAAGGTGCTGCAATGGCCCGGTCAAAGTCCAGACCTCAACTCCATTTAAATGCTGTGGTGGGACCTTAAGAAAGCTGAACTGAAGCAACGCTGTAAAGAAGAGCGGGCCAAAATTCCTCCACAACCACATGAGAGACTGATAAAGTTATGCAGAAAACCATCACTGCAACTTATTGCTGCTAATGATAGCCCCTCAAGCTATTACTAGGGGTGTGGCCCGGCTATATTAAACGGTATTCCATCCATCCATTTTCTACCACTTCTCCAGTTCCAGGTAGAAGGGGGGCTGGACCCCTTCCAGCTGTCACAGGGTGAGAGGCAGAGTACACCCTGGACAGGTCACCCGTCTATTACAGGACAAAGACAGACAACCATTCACATCTATGGCCAATTTAGAATCACCAATTAACCACACGAGCGTGTCTTTGGACTGAGAGAGGGAACCCCATACAGGCACGGGGAGACCGCTCAAACTAACAGAAAGAACCCAAGACCTCCTTGCTGTGAGGCAGCAGTGCTACCCACTGAACCACTGTGCGGCCCGGCTCTGTTCTAGCCTTCAAGAATCCCTTTCAAACTGAATAATTACGTCTGGCTTTGCTGTAAAGTGAGTGTGTCTGTTTTAAACAGCATGACGTCAGAGAGTCAGTGCTTTCACACAAGCTCCTCCAAACACTGAACACTGCCTGCTGAAGTTTAGCGGCGCATTTTCACATCAGCGTGTCCGTTTCTCCTCAGGCTTCCTGTGTAACTCACCTCTTGCAGAACAGCATGAATGAATCAAAGAGAAGAAGAAAAAGCCAGACTGAAAGACAGATGAAGCCTCCAGCTGTGCCCTACGTGTAGCAGAGCTGCTGTGTTTAAATATTTCAGCCGGCTCATGGCAATAATGGATCTGATGTGACTCTCCCTGTGATCGTTCAGTCCTCTTGTTGGGTGTCTCTGTCCTCCGTCATCATGTTCACGCTCACGCCTTGAATTTTACATGAGGCTGTTTGTGGAGGGAGCATGGTGCTCTGCAGGGACGAGGCCGGACGAGCTCTGTGCAGATCTTAATTTTATCAGTGGGCTGATGAGTCAGGAGTCCAGCGGTTCACATGTGTTAATCAGTTAGGAAGCAGCAGCAGCAGCTAACGATCCCTCCGGGGTCTGACTCTGATGTGTGAAAATAAAAAAATGTCTCCTGTTTGACAGAAACGGCTGCAAAGCTTGGCCTGAGGGAGCACAAGGACCAACAAAAGCGCAGCCTTTCCCTTTTAGAGTAAATCACAAGTTAGTCGGCCAGGAGACTGAGGTTCGAGTCCTGCCTGGGAGCTTTGGGTCAGACTTACTAAGCAGGGCTCATCGGTGTGAGGGCGCGATGGCAAAAAGTTACATTTTTACCGCACAAAGTACAAACGAAGAACCACACAAGGTGGCCATCTAAGGCGGCAACACCTGCATCAGGTGAATCCTTGAATTATTTCAGGGCCTAATTGGCAGCAATAGCACTCTTTTTGTTGTTTGGCTTCTGTAGTAATTACAGTGTGTCCACAGCATGGTTGAGCACATAGGTGTCCATAAGCGCATGTGGTACCAGGACGCCCAAGCTCACAGGTCAATGATCGATTTTGTGATTGTTTCATCAGTCTGTGGCCTTATTTCCAGGACATTTGGATGAAGAGAGGAGCAGAGCTGTTAACTGATCTGGATCAGATTGTGGGGGAGGATACCGGACAGGCCTGGCATACCAACTATATAGTGAGGGTATGCCGGGAGTGTCTGGCAGAAGTCTAGGCCCGTGAGAACTTCACTCCCCACCTCCGGTCAAACTTTGATAACTCCAACCCCAGCGAACTGCACAAACCACAACCACAACGTGCCTGTTTAATATAACAGAATGCCAGATTCATAGAAATGATCCCGTGTTGGTCAGCACCTATTTTTAAATGCATGAACTGAGAGTTTACACTTTGTCACTAAGGCACTGGGGGGGTCTACATGCCTTGAGATGTTCGGTGAGTGAGGCACATACGTGGCTTTGTTCACCGTCCCTCTTGCTTGGCCATCTGCCCCTCAATTTTAATTACACCCTAGACACTGAGGGTGTGGAGGATCTCCACTGTCAGCCAGCTGTGGTATCTGTGGCCCACCTGCCCCCCCATTTTTAAATGCACGTATCAAGTCAACCTCCGCATCCAACATAGCGCAGCTCCATTTGAGCACCCCTGTCTCCTGCTCCTGCCTGAGTGAAGGGGATCCAGTGGTCCCAAAACAATGTTGCTCTCACTCCTGGGGTACTCCTGGCTCTGGTTCAGCGCCTCCCCACCTGGGTACCAGGTGACCTCTAGGGACCATGTAGCTGGGCATCACCTCCTCGGGGGTGCTTCTCAGCAGCCACCTGGCCTGGCTGGGGGGGGTGCGTGGCTTCTTGGTCCCTGGGTGGGTGGTCCGGGGTTTGGAGCCTGGGCGGCACCTTGTTCTCCTCCTTGCTCCCAGTTTTGTTTATTTAACCTTAAGGGGAAGTTTGGGTATTCATTCTCTCCCTTTTCCGCTGGCTGTGGCCTTGGCTCTCCAGGGCTCCCATCCCCTGGCTGCTGGGGCTCCTCCCAGGGCCCTCTGTCCTCCTCCTGTGGAGTGGGACACGTGGCTTTCCTGGGGACATATGGTCCTGGGTCTCTGATGTCCAATGGGGGTCGTGGAATGCTCTGGAGGTCTGGGCTGCTCCTGCTGGCTACTTGGGTCTGGTTGGTGTGGTTGCAACTTTCCACCCTCATTATTATTAACTGCATTCTGTGACAGACACACACACACACACACTAACATAGACCACTGATTGTCATTGTAGACATTTATTGCCACTGTCTCTTTTGCATCTCTTCTTGAGTGTTTGTCTTGTTATCTCTGTTTGTGGTCCAATAAGTATAAAATAAAAGCATGAAGCATGGGGACAAACAAAACGTGATGTGAGAAAAACCACAACGCAGGAGTGAGGAGAGGCAGGGTATAAACAGACACACGCTAACGAGAGACAGGAGGGAGAGGACACAGGTGTCAACAATCAGGGACAGGAAGTGAAACTGAACACAAGGCACAGGACATAGCTGACTATCAAAATAAAACAGGAAGTAAGGAGCATAACTGAAAATATATACATAAGACCAAAGTTCAGACAGCAGGAAGACGCTGAGGTAAGTAACAACTAAACAGGCTAAACTCCGGGAGACATGCAGAGGACAGGAAAACCAACAAAACAAACTCAGATAAACACAGTGAACTAGAACGTAATACACAAATAAGTAACAGGAAACACAACTAATTATCTAAACTGAACTAGAAACAAAGAGATGAGAAAACAGTAAATACACAAAATATAACAAAAACCCAACACACACCCCAACCCCATGGACCTTCATCCTCCTCCTTACAGCACAAAGCATGAAGGTGTTTGAGCTCTTTTAAGACATTCGATCTTTTCACAGCATGTTGGACCTGTTTTAATCAGATGATCTGTGAACATTTTAGTCCTTCCACCTTTACACCTCCTGTTTACTGTGGGAGCTGAACTGATCTCATCACTTCACATCGAGCTCAGGTTCTCTTTCTAAGCTCCTCAGCATTTCTCCTCTTCACTTAAAGGAACACCAAGCAAGAGTTTTAATGCGAGAGCAGACCTTAATGGATTTATTTAGTGGCAGAAATACTTTCGGGATATATTTGGAAATGTTCTTCTGATTATCCTCCGTGAACGAACTGCACATTCCCTGGAGAGGCAGACAATGAAATGATTTAGTTTGACTTCTTTAGAGTGGGTTGTCTCCATCTTTCTGCCCACATGCTGAGGAGCACGCCTGTGCAGTTTGGATTCACCTGGTGTTTCTACATAAGAGAGACTTCTTGCAGAATGAAACTGTTCATGCTGAGCTTCAGTCATTCAGTGGTTAGGCTGCGATTCTTGTGGATGAGGGTTAAAATGCTTCAGTGTAGGGTTAGGGTTTGGGCACGGCGACTCCCACTCAGGTATAAGAACATGTAAACTCCACACAAAGGGCCCAAGCCGGCCAGCTTTGGGATTTAAACCCAGACCCTCTTGCTGTGAGGTGACAGTGTTAACCACTGCACCTCAGTGCTGCCCAATAGCAACAGCAGCACTACTAGTTTTACTGCTTTCCGACATCATTACACAATATAGCGTCCGCCGACAGATCAGTCTGGAGCTCTGTCCAGGTGTAAACCTGGTTTGAACAGGGTGGCCGCCTCTGCACTCAAACAGCGGGCCGTAAATGTGTTCTTCTGTAGCCCACCTGATGCCCTGTGCCGAGTCAGCACAATAAGGGAGGGTCCGTATGAGGTCAGAAGGTTTAGCCTCAAACCGGTGAGCAGTTTGCTTCCTGCACAGCTGTCAAGCGCTGCCGTCACTTTTCTCCTCACATCTGCTCCAAGATCATCTGAATCTACTCTGGAAGATTCTGGCCATCACGACTGAGCCTTTATCTCAGGTTTCATTGGCTGCAGCATGTTTACCTGCTGCAGGGCCATTTTTGTAGCATTTTAACTTGCTTTATATCAATACAACCTTTACATCCCAAATTTTAATAATATGTATGTAATCAGTCCACTGTAACTAAATAAACTGCTAAAGAGTGCAATAAACCACAAAGAAATTTAATTTTTCACACATTTTTCTAGATACAAACATCATAGCTGCATCCCTCAAAACTGTAAATGGGGAAAAAAAAAATTGCTCAAAATTCTTTCAAACCACAGAAAATTAGTTCTGAGTTCATCTTTATAAACTGTACTGAAAACCAAAATAAAATGCAGATTGTGCACAAAAAAAAACACAGCATGTACATCAAAATAAGCTATTTCCAATAATTAATCAAAGTTCTGAGTGTCCCAGGAGCTTCTGTACACAAAGTCAAACATCACTATTCAATGGCAGATGCGGAGCTGGGATAGGACTACAATTCAAAACTACAATTCCTGGCAAAATGACATCACTTCCTGTTGTAGCAGTGAGTGGGCGTGAGTGAAAACCACCTGATAGTTCATGCTGACAACGTGAGGATGTATATTCCGACATAGGAAGTGCTTTGAACAGCTGATCAGATCAATAAAGCATCTGCGTCTGGAATAAAATGTTTCTGATGGTTTCTGCAAACCCATCAGTGGAAGGAAACGGACTCTGGGACACGCTGAATGTGTGATGTATAAGGGGTAACCCCTCTGGTTTTAAATGTAAAAAGAATTAAGGCTCTGTCTTATTTGGTCGCAGTTCTACACGCATTTAAAAACAAATATGCAAACGGGATCACCGGCGCTCCCGCTGGTCGTAAAAGGTTAAAGAACTCTCGTTTTATATAATGTATCAATCACAAGGCAATGCGTGCAGGACTGGGGGCCGAGCCCCCTAAATGCCTGGGAGTAGACTCGCCCCTGCGGCAGAGCAGTCACATGTGCTTATGAATTGGAACATTTACACACATTCGTCATGTTGATGAGCTCATTCCTCCTTAGTGACCTGTGTCAAATATTTTTTGTGGCTCTGTAAGAAAAAAAAAAAAAATCCTGAAACATGGCCTCCCTTTGATAGTACAGGTTGCTGACCTCGGCACTCTCCCAGTGATGTTTTATTTTCCTGTTTCTGAGGTTAATCCCACCGTTCTTTGACCACCGAGCCCCTGTGATCCATGAAAACCTTTTTGCGCGTTCTAAAGGTTGGAGGTGACCCTGACCTACGTGGTGAAAGCAGAAGGATGCAGAGATGATGTGAGGAATTATTACCATGCAAGCGTCCGGCGAGTGTGGTCACAGCAAAGGTCAGAGCTGGAGGAAACGTGTGACATGAATGAATGAATGAATAAGGTTTTCATCCAACTCTCTCAGCTGAAAGGTTACAGGACAGCTTCCAGTTTATCCCTGCAAACACAAAGCCGAGCGCACAGCTCTGCATCTGTGAGCGTCTGAGCCCATCTGCCCAGTCAAAGCCACGTTTTACCAGTTCAGTACTGGACTGGTTTTACTGGAAGGTGATGATGATGAAACCAGCAGCAGAATATGGACTCAGAGCACACACATTCCCACTGATAATGAAAAACACATTTTTTTTGTAGTGTAAGAAGTGTAAAAGTCACATCTATCTTATTTTGTAATTCTCTGAGGACTGGATGCTCCAGTGTTCACAGGGAGACCCTCTGCGTGGACAAACATCTCCCACAACTGCCTGCAGACACATCATAGAGCTGCTTCAGTGAGCCTTACCTGCTCTAAATGAAGACATGAGAACTCCACATGTCCTGCAGTGAACTTCAGTCATCTCACATGCTGGTGGAGCAGCAGAGGAGCATTTAAAGAGTCTCGGAAAAAGCCCTTGGTGGTTTCGGGGGATCCAGGAGAGGAGGTCTGAGGCGGGAGGCAGCAGATCCTGGAGCTCCTCCAGCTCTCTGCTCTCTGTGATTCGCGGTGTGGTTTTAAAACAGAGGTGGAAGGTATGGAGGGTGATTAGTGACACTTGGAGGTATGAAGTGGAAAACAGGCAGCAACCAAAGCCACAGTTCCTCTAATGTTCACTAGAGGACTCCTTTATCCGTTAAAAAATATAAAATAAAATTTGTATAATAAAGTCATGATTTTGTGTAGGAACCCCACAGGCGGCTTCAGTCTGACAGGTTGGATCGACACCATCACACGGCAAACTGACGCCACACCCTCACCAACGCGTGGGTGTGGTTTCACCTTCCTATTATCTGCACATCTGTCCAGCGGTTCACGTAAGCCTGTAAGCACGCACATCAGACCACACGATCACGCGTTAACCTCACATCTCCATCTCTGCCTGCAAGAACATCATCATCATCATCATCCTCACATCTCTCTCCTCCACCTTCTCACTCCCTCACTTATGCTCTGGTTTCTGATGGTTGATGTCCACCTGTCCCATAGCTGATGAGACAGCCACAGATAAACTTATGTGGTGGAATTCTCTAAATAAAGGCAGTTTGACTTTTCAGCAGCACACGGAAGACAAGCAAAGGTCAAAGACCTTCAGAAAGCCTGGAGAGCTATTGCTCCAGGCCATGGAAATAAGGGGTGGATCAAGACTTTTTCACAGTACTGTATCTCCAAACATGAGAAGGAATTAACCCAGATCCAAGTTCATGTGATTTTATAAAGTTGTAAATGGAATGGAAAAAAAAAATCCAGCACATCTCCACTGTGCATCAGATCCAGATGAGACGTGTTCAGTGGGGACGAGCAGACGTCTGTACCAGATACTCTTTTTACAAATGTCAGCCTGTGGTAAACGGGGAATGTTTTCAGTATGCAACGTTCAGCACCAGCAACTGAATTTAACCAGGAGCCGATGAAAGGACATGAAGATCAGCGAGGCATGAGACCTTCTGCCAGATTTGGTGAGCAGTCCTGCAGCAGCGTTTGGACCACCTGGAGACGGTTCATCCCATGGAAGTGGATCACAGACAATCTGATGAGCAACAAGGTCTGGTAACAAAATACACAGCAGGTAAGGAGAACGCTGGCGCCACCTGTCTGCGTACCTGTAAATGTAAAGTTATCACAGCTGAAATCCCAGCAGCTTCTCTGACCTGAGTGTGAATGACTGAAGGGAGGCTGAATATCTTCTCGGAAAAAATTCAGGAGACCACGTGGGAAACTGTCCTAGAGAGGAAAGACAGACGGACAGAAACCAAACTGACTGTCCAAACCAAATACTGTACAGGACCTCCATGGTGGTAGAACTAAATCTGGCTGAAGTATCTTCTGATTACTTCATGGCCCGCAGGCAGAGCTGTGGTGTTTTGTGTATCTACTCCCGTACTTTTCAGATTCCTGTGAGACCCTGCTGCCCTCTGCCTGCCTGTCTTCCCAGTGAACCAGACTCCAGGTTTATTCTGCCTGCTGTCAGTCTGACCGTCAGCATCACCGCAGCATCACCGCAGCATCACCGCAGCAGTCTTTAAACGTGAGGAGAAACATCCAGACAGAGAAGCTCAAGCTGAAGAGTCAAAGATCCCAAACCAGTCAGCTCATGTGGCAGGTGGGTTCCAGTGCGGAGGTGTGTGGCATTAATCACCCTCCATACAGGGAATCAGGAAGCCCCTCCTTTCACTGAGATGCTGCTGTTGTTGCTAGGCAACAGTCTGAAGGGAGCTGAACATGAAAAGCTGCTCCACTTTCTGAGCCCGCAACCACAGCGCTCCCATGTGGCGTTTCATGTAGAGACACTCCGGGTAAACACTTCTTAGTTTCCTGTCAGAACAGACACACAACCTGATACCACAGTGTAAAGCTGCTTTTGTACCACAACTGTGCAAAAGTCTTGAGTCAGCCCACACTTCTTTTTATTCTGACTTTCTTATGTTTGAAAGAGCTTCAGAAATCCTGGAGAACCAGAGCACGAGACCACTTTAAAGTGTTTCTTTGGACATTTTCAGTCCAGGCCTTGTACCTGAACATTTTCACAGTAACTTAACTCTGACCTGTGGATCATTCCTGCATAAAATGGCTCCTAACACAAGGGATGAATCAGTGTAGTGTCGACACATAACAGACAACTTAGCAAAGAACCAATTTCAGTTTTCTTTAGGCTCTTTGTTATTGAAACACACCATTTGTTCCATGTCTTTATTTGAATATATGAAAAATGCCAAAGATGACAGACAGAAAATAGGATTTTTGCACCAGCAAGGTGATTCCCAAAGAGCTGGTAGCTGAAAACTTGGCATATCTCAGCATGGTGTGCAGTGTGTCCTTAAAAATGTGAGGAAACTGGACAAGCAGAGGACAGAAGAAGAAAAGTCAGGACTAAAAAACTATCTACAGCAGATGATCAGGATCTGAAAGTCATGTCCTTAAGAAATAGGAACAAATCCAGCAAAGACCTGACACAGGACCTGAGAGATGCATCTGGACCTTCAGCTGATCCATCTACTGTTCACTGAAGCCTCATCAGAAATGGTCTCAGTGGAAGGGTGGCTGTCAAGAAGACATTCTTAAGGAAGGGAAACAGGGAGAAAAGGCTGAGCTATGAAAATGACACAAGAACTGGACTGAACATCAGTGGAAACAGGTCTGATGGAGGGATGGATCCCAAGGAGGAGGTCAGGAGAGAGGTCCAACAGTGAGTGTCTGCAGCCATCTGTAAAACACGGTGGAGGCTC
>VUQH01083011.1:0-10827 GCA_015106775.1 Etroplus canarensis
GCGACCATGAGCTTTTCAGCAGCTGGAAATCTATATCAGGCAAGAACGGGACCGAATTCCAACACCAAAACTCCAGAAACTCATAACCTCGATGCCCAGATGTCTTTAAACTGTTTTGAAAAGAAGAGGAGATGCTACACCATGGTAAACATGCCCCTGTCCCAACTATTTTGAGACCTGTAGCAAGCATCAAATTTGAAATGAGCTCATTTTGTGCATAAAATTGTAATATTTCTCAGTTTAAACATTTATGTTATCTATGTTCTGTTGCAAATAAAATATTGGCTCATGTGATTTGAAAGTCTTTCAGTTTTCATTATGTTCAAATTTAAAGAACATCCCAACTTTTCTGGAATTCGGGCTGTAGAGTCCACTTGCATGTCTCATTATAAATACAGCTGTTCTGCTAAGGCCTCAGAGGGTTGTTAGAGAACCTTAGTGAACCAACAGCATCATGAAGCTCATGGGACACACCAGGCAGGTCAAGGATAAAGTTGTGGAGATGTTTAAAGCAGGATTAGGTTATAAAACAATATCCCAAGCTTTGAACTTCTCACCCCACACTGTTCATTTAATCATCTGAAAATGGAAAGTGGAAAGAGTATGGCACAACTGTTAACCTATCAAGACATGGCCATCCATGTAAACTGACAGGTCGGGTGAGGAGAACATTCATGTTTTAGAATCGCCCAGACAAAGTCCAGACCTAAATCCAATTTGAGAATCTGTGGCAAAATTTGAAAATTGCTGTTCGCAGACACTCCCCATCCATTCTGACTGAGCTTGAGATATTTAGCAAAGAAGAAGGGGTAAAAACTTCAGCCTCTAGATGTGCAAAGCTGGTAGAGACATACACCAAAACACTTGCAGCTGTAAATGCAGCAAAAGGGGGTTCCTTAAATGATGTACTTGGGGAGGGGGGCTGAATACATATGCATGCTGCACTTTTTCTAAGAAATTTTGAAAACCATCAGTCATTTTCCTTCCACTTCACAACTTATGCACTACTTTGTGTTGGCCTATCACGTAAAATCCCAATAAAATCCATTTACATTCTTGGTTGTAATGTGACAAAATACAGAAAAGTTCAAGGGGTATGAATACTTTTGCAAGGCACTGTACACACAGCACATATGGGAAACAAGCATCAGTTAACTACACATAAAAACAGCATGCAAACTGTAGAAAAGTAGAAAGGATTACTTACGAGACACAAAAATTAAAGGTGTGTTTTATTAATGTGATGAATCTCAAAATGACATCTTATTTCCATTTCTTTTCATACATAGTCAGATGAGTGGCTTAACAGGGTTTATAGATTTTAAAACATCCAAGTAAAAATTATTAGATCTGTACTTCATTTCGTTTGTTAGCTCAGTACAGCACTTTGTGATATAAACATTTACACAGTATTTCCTGGTACTGTCAAACTATTCATTCTGCTACCAAGAGCCACCTGCAGAGGGTGCTGTATTCTTCAGTTACAGTGTCAAATTTGCACATGAGTAACAAAACGTATTCGGCTCTGGTAAATTTATTTCACACACTTAAAGCTTCTATTAAAGAAACGGATACACATTTTATTACATTTTGCATTATAATTTCAAGCATAGTTAATGTTATGAGTATTCATAGCAATAGCCATATGAACTTTTTCGTAATATGAGTTCTAAGAACTGAATTATAGCAAATGTAATATGCAAGGCAGAATTGCAAAATGTGCAAAACAATGTACTTATGATGACTCAAAAAGTAAATCAGTTAATAATTTTTGTTATTATTTTTCTAAAAAGCATTAAAATGAACACAAACTTAAAATAAGATATTAAGAAATACTTTTTAAAAAAAAAATTCCCATGTTTAAGAAATTCTCCTGTTGCAGCAGTTTATGCGAGACATGAAAGACTTTTACCGTCCTCTTAGCTCTTGCAGTTGGCCCGGACATTCATATACACTTTGTTAGCTGTAAAGACATAAGAAAAGAGACAGAATAAAGGAGAAAACTCTATTACTGTCAAATATGTGTGCATAAAGAGTATGAGTTCATGCCCTCAGGAAGAAGATACATGGTGCAAAAGTGGAAGTAGAATGGTTATACATTTTCCTTAGTGCTAATTATCAATCAAACTACTGCATAATAATAGGTGAACTGTGGATGTGTGTCTGTGCATATAAATTTGTTATTGTTATGATGACTGTCGTGATGTTATGATGATTGTCCAAGACAAATTTCTCCTAAGGGAGACAATAAAGGCTGATCTAATCTAATGCTAAAGGAAAATTTTACAGAATAAATGGGTGTTATGAATATAGTAACATTATAGTTGAGAAACTCTTATACATGTGCATTAAAGAAAAGTAGCCAAGATATCAAAAGAAAAAAAAAAATAGGGAAATGTGAGCAATTCTGAAAAGGCTTTCGGGAAACAAAGTTACCCTAGAAAAATCTCTTTATCGCCACTCCACAGTCTGACACACACAACATTATGAAAGCAATTACTACTTTTAGTCTCATTTTCTTACCATTATCTATCTTCTGACGCCGAAAACTGGCACATCGATAGGTGAGAATGACAATGATAAGGGTCAGCAGCACATCGGCACAGATGATGCCTGCTATTGTCCCTGGCTCAATCCTATAACAAGACACGGTGCTGTCTGGCAAATGCAAAAAGTGACAAACAGACAAAAAAGGAGTGGGAAGGATAAAAGTACAAGTCATGATGGGAATAACTGACTCATCGGGGACGATTAATTTCGCATTTCTATTTCTTTTTTCTAAATGATTAAATTAATGAAAATTGTATTTAGGAGGCTGATACATCATCTTTATGCTGTACATACCTGCAAGTGCCGCAGCCAAGTCTTGAGAAAGAAAACAAACAATAAAAAATTAAACTGACAGTTACTTTGAGTTGATATTATATAGCAACACCCCAGACAGTTAAGTTTCCATTGTGCACAGTGTCTGTGGTTATAATTTCCTGTGTAACAGCCCCTCTTGTTTTGAGTGTGTGTACAAAAAGAAAGGAGAAAGGCTCTTAAATCATTCTTACTGAAAAGAACAAATAGGACAGTGGAGAGGAATTTGTTATATGCCATTGCCATGTAGGTCAGCTCAGTTGTGTTCTATCTGAAAGACAAAAAGAGACCAAACTTGATCTTGTCTTACATTTTCGAAATATGTTGAAATGCAGTCAAAGAAAGTGTTTTATGCTTTCCGTCCTTCAAATTTTATTGCATTTAATTTCAGTATTAAGGATAAATCATCTAAATAGTTCAAACTGTAGGTTTGACCTTTTTCAGTCTGAAACTTTGAACAAACAACTCCTCTACGGTAACGAGTCATAAAGGACTGTGTGGGCATTAGACACAGGTGAAAAAAGAAAATGGAAAATCCATAAACTGTTGAATGATTTCTCTACATTCATTCCAAATATTGTAAAAACAAAGAGTTAGCTCTGTCAGCTGCATTTCTTGTGGCAAATTTTGTGTTCAAATTTGTATGAAACCAACTCTTTTTTAAATGATCTGGTGGAATAAAAAATATCCTGTCAGATTAAAACTTTTAAAAACTGAGAGGAAGAAGAGAAAGTAATTTGGATTCAGAAACCTCATACCTGCTCTGCTTGGGTTGATCTGCCTTCAGCAATCCAAACTATGATATGACTTCCCATTAGTTTTCTCTTTTGACATGTCTGACGTCAAACTTTCTAACTTCCTTTGGTGGGCTGAAGTGCTGCGAACTACGCAGATCTGCATTTTCACGACTGCAGATTTTAAAAAAATCTTATTTAATGACAGTTTAGCTCTGAAAAAGTAGATTTTTATGTAATACTAAACTGTTTTCAAAAAAATGGATGTTGTGTAAAATATAAATGAAAACAGAAAACAATGATTGGCAAATACTTCCAGATGAAAGCGCAAAGGTAAAATTTCTAACGCTGAAAGCTAAACAGTGCAGTCTAGCAGTTGTTCTTATTTAGGTTGGTGGCATGCTGTTGTTATAGGGGTGAATGTGATTTGGTATCACATTATACAAAACTCACAGAGGAGAAATCATAATGCGTCTCTCAGGCCTTTCTAGCAAATGAGCACACTCACAAAAAGTGTGGGTTGTTAAATGTCACCAGTTTGCTCACAATGTACTCTTGACTCTCTGGACTCCTAATGCAGGCACAACAAAAAAACAACCTATATTTCACTTAATACACAGATAAACATGAAATTACAATTCAGATTTTTTTTAAATTAAAAATGTGTTACTTTCTAGAATTTCTTCATCTAGTAACAGATTTTGAGCCTTTAAAAACTTTCTAAGGCTTTCTAAAACTCCTCAGGGAAGCTATCATAATTTGTTATCACAGTTTATCTAATGGTTTCCAAGGAAACTAAGATTTTAATTAATTTCCTTTGAATCAATGCTGCTTGACCTATATTTCAGTTTAGGTCAGCAGTGTCTTACAATCTGGTGGGTTCTAACTCAAACAGCAGAGGGAGCTGCAAGACTTCTCATAGACAGGCAAGGCGAGGCAAAGCAAGATGATTTGTTAAAGCACTACTTATCAAATAAGCAGACAACGTAACAGGAAAGAAAAAGTTTAAAAAAGGTAAGTGAATTAAATCATCAAAAAAGGAACACATAAAAAAAAAAATAAATAAAATAAAATTTGACCCATAATGCATGGACAGGTGGCTATATTTTATTTGTTGGTTCTCCTATAAACGCAACCTTGGTGGATGTAGCCACAAGGGTAGTGTTAGTTACATTTTTGAGAGTTGAGGATGGCACAGAGAACTGTTTATACAGAATGAAAAATAAAGAGGAAAAAAAAAAGACTGCCTTGCTTTGCATATTTTGAAATGCAGTTGCATTTATATATTGCTTTTAGTCTTACTGACCAGTCAAAGTGTTTTAGAAAGAAAAGAAAGCCAACCCATTATTAGTCCCACAAGTGGGGAAATGTCAAATTCTATACTCTGTTGCTGTTATATATATATATACAGTTCTACATGAAAATCTGAAATGTACACACACATGCACAAAGAACTAGTAGACATGCATTGGTACACTCCAAAAAATGATTAATGAGATTAGTAGGTAAAATTTAAAATTAAGAGCGTTTTTAACATAAAAAGTCCATTTTGTTACCTTTACATGTTTTAGTGAGTTGATAAGTTATTTTTGAAAAGTTGGTCAAACTCCAAATAACAAAAATTGTCTTAACTTGGATATATGTTGATTCTGCATAAACATGTTTCCCCTCTCTTAACAATAGAGAAGCATTAAGTTGGTACAACTTGTTTATCTCATGAGCATCTTTCAAAAGGAGGCGGGAACAAGGCTGAATTTGCCAGGGCTTGCTGTCAGACCACATCTGCTACAAGAGACAAGAGTAGGAGAAAGACAAGCTTGTATGGATTATAATTAAAGGCTATTTTAGCTGGTGAGTTATTTTTGGTTTGTTTCACTTGCAGTGGCTACTAACTGTATCAACAATTCTTCGTTGGCACTATGTTGATGAAGATTTAGTAAGCAACAGCTTTGTCAGTGTGACACTTGACATCTGAGACTAAACCAGTAACAAATGTGGGTTTCTACAGATATTTTTTGGTGTTCAAAATGTGATAATATTAAATCTATTATTAAGCAATGCTAGTCTCTTGCTAGAAGCCTTTCATGCCTTTTAAATTCAAAAAGCTGTCTGAGTAGTAGTTGTAAATGTGAGATCTGTCTAATTCAGAGATGGTGAAATGTTGACATAATTATGCTGTTTTTGTGTGAAATTGTCACTACTTTAAGAAACAGAGATTTCCTAATCCTTGTAATTTCATTGATAAAAAACACTGTCTTTCTCAATTCATTTGCCATAGAAATAAATGCTTTCAAAATTTAGACAAACTATAAGCAGATAAATAAATTAACTCTTAGTTTTGCAGTATGGCCTGTAGAAGTTACCTTTGGACAAACCTGCACTGACATAAAGATAAGACTTGGTGTTTGTTGATTTTAAAATGTCACATTGTAATTTGAAAGCTAATTTCTTGGAGATGTAATCAGCAGCAGAGTACCTTTTTGCATTCTAGTTAATGTCACAAAGGTGATGAAAAGTCCAAACATTATCGCAAGAATAATTATTGTTAATCTTCTCCTCTCATACTGAATGTCAAGGGCATGTGACTGAATGCACTCTATAATTCAATCTAAAGAGATGTGGTTTCTTTCATAGATGTTCCAATATCTAATCAAGCCAAACTTCGAATCCTTTTTCAGGACCATGACATTCTCAAACTTGACTTTACTCATGGAATCGCTGAGACTATGGGTGAACTTGCATCTAATGTGAGAGAGATATTTGGGCTGGATAGAAAATTTACTTTGCATTATAAGGATGCTGATTTTGGAGAGGAATGTTTTTCTCTTACCTCAACCAATATCAAGGACAAGGACACAATTAAGGTGATTCAAAATGTTGATCTTTCCACATTTACCTGGACAGTTCCATTGAAGGTACATCAGAGACCTTCATCCATAGTTCAGCAGCTTCAATCCATATTTCAGTGACCTTCATCTATCCTTCTACCAGCAGTCGCTCTTCTGGATCACAAGGTACACCGATTCTTTCGTCACCTGAACCTGTCACTCAGCGTTCACAGCGTTGTCCTACTGAATTTCCAGTACCTCACTTTGCCTGTGACACAGAGCTTGTACTTGCCTCAGGAAATGAGGCTTTCCAAAAGGAAGGAATTCAACTCAACTTTACCACAATACTTCCAGACATCCTGGAGAAACTGGCTGAAAGCATCTTTCAGCATGTTGCCTATCCAATAAATGCACAGTTGTCTGATGTTGCTGAGGCACTGATTCAGAAACATCTTTGCCTTAAAGAACCTGGATCATACAATGAATGCTATGGATGGCAACAAAGACTAAAATATAAAATGGGCAACTATAGATCTAAGCTGAGAGGGCTTGGATGTCCCAAGCTTGATTTGAATTCTCTCAAAAGGAAGCGAGCAAATGAAAAAACACCCACAAAGCATATCAAAAAGCCAAGAAAGGCAGAGGTTAACTATTTTCCACCACACCCACAAGGAGAAACAGCTGAAAGTTTGGAACATGAAAGAGTTGAGCTTCTTAATGAAGTAAAAAAGAGGAAAAACTATCACATAGTCAGTGAAAAAATGGCAAAGACATTCTCCATTTGCAGGCAGGAAGTTGCCAATCGGGCACCACCAGTCAATGACTTGAAAGACCGACGACCTGCTCTTTTTGAAGCACCTCAGGTAAATATTTTTTCATAAAATGCTTTGCAGTATGCACTGTGCTAGAGCCAGTTTTCTACATTAACAAAATGTGTTTTTTTATGTGTGCCTTTTTTTTATAAAGATGAATGAAGAATTCAGAAGAATCACCACTGTTAAACTGGAGGCAACTTTCATGGCAAAACTGGACCAGTACACCCTGAAAATAATGTCAGTTGGGTCCTCAAGAGGAGGAGCTGCCAAAATGAAGATTGAGCGTATAACAAACATGCTGGTATAAATAAATGTAACAGTTAATTTCAAACTAGAAATACCACTTTTCTTCTAGTAGGTGATGTTGGCTTAGTTGATGATTTAATTATTTCAGGGTATGGGTGATGCTGTTCTGCTTTGGTGTCACTGAAGAGTGACTGAAGAGTGAAACTTAAATTTGGCCAGAAATACAATTTCAAATGAATACTAACTCTTGCTCATTGTCTGCTAGATGTGTTAAAAGGCAGGGGATAATATAGTTAGTATAGTTAGTTCTCTACCTCCCACCACCCTTGCTAAGAAAAAAAAAAAAAAAACACCAGTTAAAACCATAGAAATAGTAAAGCAGAAAACAAATGAAATGTGAGATGGAATATGATAGGCAAAGGGAATATGGCAACAAAGTTAAACTTAAAAGGCTTCTTAAAATTGAATTTGATGTAATTTGTTTTCTGCTAAACAGAATGAGAAAATAGAACAGCGGGTAGTTAACAAATTTAATTTTTTTGTTTGTTCACTGTTTGTTAGTTTTTTTATTTTATTTTTTTTTACCTGAAGTTTTATAATGCATAATTGAAACTGGAATAATTCAAATTAAATCAAGCTGTAGTGGCTTTCTCCAGCCAGCTAATTGATTCAAGTATTATATGATTGTAATTAAACATTAAAAATTAGTAAATGGTTTGATGTGATTAAAATGACCTTGTGGAGGACTGGTTTAACATATTTTATCCTTATTCACAGGATGATTCTGTAGAAAGAAGGAGAGAGGTTGCTATTCTTGGCTTAATGGTGTATCTCAGAGAAAAGGAGGAGAATTTCTTCAAAGAGCAGCTGGTAAGTAAATCAAACACTTATGTTGATACATACTGTACTTTTGTTGCTCTTATTTTTAAATATGATGACTTAAAACACTGACATTGATTGTGACTTACTTATGCCAGGATGGTGAGGATATTACCAATGAAGTGATGAAGATTGTTTTACCATAACGCCTGATCCAGCCAGTGCAAGGATTGTGATTGAGGGAACAGAAGTCCTGAAAGATGTGAACGTACCCAGAGCCTATGTCTTGCTAATGGGGCTAATATACACACTCAACCTCAGTTACCCAAAAGAACTGAAAAACACTTTTGAGGTGTTTCAAAAGATATTCCTGGAGCTGAATGTCCTAAAAGTCAGTCTGAAGGTAATGTCACTAAAAAATAAACTGATGTACTACAAAAGTATTAGGCTGGAATTAGGTTCAAGAGGAAATGTTGCACTGTTATTTGTTTGTAAAGGTGTGTTGTGCAACTTATAGCAGCTGTATTGTTGACAGTTGACAAATGTACACCTTGCTAAAACTAATTAGAATACATGAAGCCACTGATGTGCTTTTGTTTAACATTGCAACTTTTCAGATGGCATGTAGTGATATATATTTTTTCTGTTGTATTCTTGAACATTCGAAGTGTGAAGCGCTGGACTCATTTCTGTCCTCCAAAGTCCACATTATTAATGTTTTTGTCTCTCACCCAAGGACAATTTCTTGGTAAAAGCCTGCAAATATTTGACTTAATGTTTTCATTTTGAGCTCCCACACGTTTGGCTATAGATGTATTTTTTTGTTGGAAGTATTTTTGGAAGTGGGCATGCCTGTCTTGAACATTGGTTTTGTAATAACATAACACTGGTATAGATCATATCCTTTTGAGAACTTACTGTGAGAGGTGAAACTCTGAGGGTTTAGGCTGGGCTATACATCACCACAGCCTGATATGCCGAAAGCAGAAAATATCTTGAGTAGTTCATCTTCTTCAATCTGCTTATTTAAAGTTTGTAAAAAAGTTGTAAAAATCTTTCAGCAATGGAAATGCATCAGTGTCCAGTGAGGACAATCGCACAGGAAATAGCGCAAACAAGGTAAAAAATGAATAATCATATTATTGAATTGTTTCCAGTGTGTACATTATCTGTGCCTTTAATTAAAGCTCCTGAGAAACACATTTATAGTATGTGTTTGCTGGTACAAATTATATGTATTCACCCATGTATCCAGTGTAAAATAAGTATCAAAATAAAGAGAAAGAATAAAACTTTAACAATTCCTCAAAGACCAAGCATACAACGGAGTGTGGCTAAAATATAAACCATGAGTGCAACCTATAATGATTTTTCCTGCTTGGTATATAATTGTATTATAATCACAACAACATGGTGGATAACCTTCTTTGTCTTTTCTTCCTTTCTTTGTTTCCTTTCCATTCTGTTTTTCTTGTTCTTTTTATAAATGAAAAACACAATCACAGAAGTCTCACTACAATACCACAAGATATGTAAGTGTTTAAAGTAAACCCATTATATCAATTTTTTCGGTATTGGAATTCAGTCTCATTCTTGTCTGATATTGGTTTCCAGCTGCTGAACAGTTTGTGGTTGTCTTTGACGTATTTGTTCTCTATAGGTGAACAATCTGGACTGCAGACAGGCCAATTCAGCACCCAGACTCTTCTCCGACAATGTCATGCTGTTGTAATACATAACTGCAGTATGTAGTTTTACATTGTCCTGCTGAAATACACAAGGCCTTCCCTGAAATAGCTGTTGTCTGGAGGGAAACATGGTACTCTAAAACCTTTATATACCTTTCAGCATTCATAGTTCCTCCCAAAACATGTAAGCTGCCCATACTGTATGCACCCCCATACCATCAGAGATGCTGACTTTTGAACTGAATGCTGATAATACACTGGAAGGTCTCCTGCCTCTTTAGCCCGGAGGACACGGCATCTGTGATTACCAACAAGAATGTCAAATTTGGACTCGTCTGACCATAGAACAATTTCCCACTTTGAAGCAGTCTATTTCAAATGAGACTTGGCCCACAGGACACGACGGCACTTCTGAACCATGTTCAAATATGGCTTCCTTTTTGCATGATAGAGCTGTTCTATTATGGTGTAGGTAGGAAGAGAAATGGAGTAGGGGTCATCTTGAAGGAAGAGTATGTGAAGAGTGTTCTGGAGGTGAAGAGAATGTCAGACAGAATTATGACTTTGAAGCTGGAAACTGAAGGTGTGATGCTGAATGTTGTTAGTGCATATGCGCCACAAGTTGGATGCCAGTTAGAAGAGAAAGAGGAATTCTGGAGTAAGTTGGATGAAGTGGTAGAGAGTATTCCCAGGGGAGAGAGAGTGGTGATTGGAGCAGACTTCAATGGGCATGTAGGTGAAGGGAACAGACCGGGATGAGGAGATGTTGGGTAGGTATGGTGTTAAGGAGAGGAATGTGGATGGACAGATGGTAGTGGATTTTGCAAAATGGATG
>VUQH01083012.1:0-10722 GCA_015106775.1 Etroplus canarensis
CATCCTGGAGTACCCTGCCTGACTACCTCAGTGGCCTGCCTGACTGCCTCAGTACCCTGCCTGATTACCCTCAGTACCCTGCCTGACCACCTCAGTACCCTGCCTAACTACCTCAGTACCCTGCCTGACCACCCTCAGTACCCTGCCTGACCGCCTCAGTACCCTTCCTGACTACCTCAGTAGCCTGCCTGACTACCTCAGTAGCCTGCCTGACTACCTCAGTAGTCTGCCTGACTACCTCAGTAGTCTGCCTAACCGCCTCAGTACCCTTCCTAACTGCCTCAGTACCCTGCCTGACTACCTCAGTACCCTGCCTGACCGCCTCAGTACGTACCCTGCCTGACTACCTCAGTACCCTGCCTGACCCACTCTCCCCTCTGGACTACAGTCACAGCTGCCTATCTGCAAGCTCTGGACTATATTCACTGGAACCCTGCAGTGGTAGAATTTTCAGGCTTCATCCTCATTTGCCTGGAGAAGCCTGTGGAGAGTCACGTACTCTGAGTTCTTCACAGTGTGAACCGTGCCAGTTTTAACCTGCCGCAAACACTCAGCTTGACCAGCGATGATACGAGAAGCAGGAATGAGGTAAAGGACCTCTCAGAACCCAGACATCAAACACATCTCATTGTATTCCATAAACCTTATGCTCTTGACACTTGAATGTTCACACCTAAGGCATGCACAATCCAGTATATCTCATCCAAAACTGCTAGATAAATCCAGCATTGTAAATTTTCAATGGACACTGCAGTGGTGCCACTAGCCTATTAATATCAACCAGATCAGATTCTCTGAAATAATCACATGGAAGCTGTAAAGCCTGCACTGCCTCTTTAGCATGTGACTAAAACAAATCCCAACCCTTACCCTAGATGAGTTTCCAGTAACCTGTTGAGTGTTAAAGTAAATGCCTCTTACTTGAGACAACCCTAATCAAAACAAAGACTTCACCCACAAAAGTAATATCCTTGTGATTTGCATAAACAGAGTGGCCTGAGTCCATTTTCCCAGCCTAAATTATGGCTTTGCTTTGTCCCTGGAAAGGCAAGATAAGACTGGTGGAAAGCATCTAAAAAACACCCCACACCCAGGTCTGAAACTAGATTCTTTAGACAGATAAAACAGAGATTAATCTGTGGAAGAATGATGGTAAGAGTATGAGGAAGTAACACCACCATCATGGCATGGCCATAATTAGCCACCGGTGGAACTGGGTCACTGGTGGGTAATGGTGCTGTGGCTGCTGATAAAAGACCAGGATGTGTTCTTGAATGTATACAGCGATACTTGCTCCTCATATTCTCCAAAGATGACCCAAATATATACACTGACAGCCCCCCAAAAAGCTTCTCAAACTCCTGAGACCCTGCGTCCTTATATTCTCGACATAGATCTGTTGCGTCCCATGAATCCCAAGAAAGACCTCTGGCCCCAGGAGGTGAAGTCAAAGAACCTGACTTCATCTCAACTGAAAATGAAAAAAAAAAGTTTCTCTTCAGTGCCTTTTGTGATTCAATCAGCAGCTAAAAACAAGACTGTCGCTCTGACGGTTTGAAGTGAAAGTGAGACTTTCTTGGAAATCCTGTAAATCATGTCATGCCTTCATGTTTCATCTCGTTAAGTGTTTTCGGTAAGTGCATGAAGATGAAGCTCTTCCCAGACGTGCCGTGAGAAAGTTTACTTTCTATCTTACCTGCGATAGCATTTTCATTCACTTACATAAGGTGACAGCTTATAAAGTGACACCTGTTCTTATCATCATTAACTGCACAAGTGAAAAGAAAGCTCATTTTCCTTTGGAGTTTCTTTCTGAGTCACTGCAGTGTCATGAAGTGATAGACGTAATAGCAATCAAGGCAAAGTGGACCTATTATTGCTAATGGCTGCATTCCATTCAGGTGAGCCAGTTGATAGAGCTGCTTTTGTACATGCTGGCTCACTGTAATGGTTTACTGGGACTCGTAATGGAGCCATCATTAGTCATAGTTTTCCTGTCTCCAGAAAACAATGTTGAACGAGTCAAATAATCCTTAACACCAACATATATTAATCATTGCAGTTATTGTTTGAATATAGGGAAGTCTTCCAACCCTAATTTTTCCAAAAACTAAGAGAATACGAATGAGTTGTTCTTGACCCACATATACACAATCCTGCTGCCTGACAACTGATTATACCGGTGATTCCCGGCAGCAGTTTGGCTGTCTGACTTTCAAGAGCAAAAACCCCCCCACAAGCTTTCAGACGAGCTCCAATTCTCCCTTTTTACCTGTAGTTCTCTGAAATGTGTCGACTGCGTTTTAAAACTATACACAACTGTCTGCTGTAGACATCCGTTTTCATCTGTTTATCCAGCTCAGCGTCGCAGGAGAGAAGGGCTGGAGCCGCTGGATGCACCCTGGACAGGTCACCGGTCCATCACAGGGCCAACACGGAGGGACAGTCAGTTCAAAATCGCCAGTTAACCAAACCCCCCGTCTTTGGACTGTGGGGGGAAGCCGGAGAACCCGGAGGGAACCTATGCAAGCACGGGGAGAATGTGCAAACTCCACACAGAAAGTGTTGAGAGGAACTAGTGCTAACCACTGCACCACTGTGCTGAAGTACATCAGTTTTATTACTTTTTATTCATGGAATTGAGTAATTGTGACCATTTAGGTCAGTTTTATTTACCTGTTTATCCATTTTCTATTACCTATGGATATTGCCACAATTGATTAATACGTCAGTCCACTGCTGTGTACCTTCGGCTGTTCCCCTGTATTCTCCCCAAGGGGTTGCCACGGCGGATTGAACTGCATTGGCAATTTTGGCAGAGGTTTTACGCCAGATGCCCTTCCTGACGCTACCCTCCATGGTGTGAGGGGCTTGTGCCCCCAACTGGAATCGAACCGGGGACCTTTCCCTTGTAAGGCAAATGTCCACTGCTATAACATCTTTTATACATTTCCAATATACAATTACAACATTTATTTATTATTTTTAAGCTATTTCATTACTGGTAAATTAGGCAAAACTGTAGCAGGCCTGCCTGGTCTGCAGTGGTTTCAGCCATTTAATCCTTTACTTTCAGCCAACCCTTCACTAGTCAGGAAAAACCACTCCATTAACTCATAGCTAATTATTACTTTTAATACTTTCAGCTAACCACTTGTTGGTCAGATTTTACTGAAACTTGCACACAATGATCACTGAATGATACATCACCCAAACTGTGCTCAAGGCCAAGATCCTACAGTAGTTGTCATTATTCTGAGCACTTTTCCATTTTCGCAAGAATTACTACTCACCGTCTGGATTGTAGTGTTCATAAAAGGAGTGTTTGTTTGTGACCTTTTGCCATCTATACATAAATGCCACCATTAGGTTCATTTAAGGCATAAAAATGCATTAAAGTCCAATGTTGCTAGTCCACTGTTCACTGTTCCTATCGTGCCAGCAGACCTTCGTTGGTTCTACTTGTTCAGATGGTAGGCATACTGCTAATAGCTCTGTGGTAGCTTGAAATATCGCTTTGTGCTTGTATCCTGTTAGATGGTGATGATCATGATTATCCTATTGGCTCACTCCCACACTAGAAAGGCATGGTTGAGGCCTTCCTATCACCATTACACCAACAACAGTAATATGGTAAATGGTATGAAATGCTGATTTATTCACATATTTTCACTTACCATGTAGTCATGACAGATCTGAAGTCAAGCACGTTCATTTTGTGTTTACGAGATTAATTTGTCCTTGATATGACTGTTCGTGAGCCTCAATGACTTCTCAATAGATTTTAATTCTCATACGTTTGTCCAGTACAGCCAACCGATGGACAGAAAACTCACCACTTTCTTGCTGTACTTCGCACATTACAATAACCTGTTAATTGTAATGAATTGTGAGCTGGACGAATGTCACTGATGTCCTGGTTTACCTACCAAGAAGGCCAAATCCAAATGAGGACATAGAAAATAAATTAATTTGAATCAGATCCAGAAACGAATCTGGACTTTCATGTTCTTTTGCCCACTTTTGGGAGAAAATTCAATGTTTAAATCTGTGTCCTGGCCAAATTAAACCTATATCCAGAGTAGAAACTAAATATCTCAAGTTGACTGATTAAATCTGGAAAGCATGTGTCTGGGTCCTCTAAATAGAACGTTGCATCATCGGCAGAAAGCCCAACAACATGCTCTTCATTCTCAGTCTTTATCCCTTTACGATCTTCATTCTGCCTTATTAACTGTGCCAAGGGTCCCATAAAAATTGCAAACAATGTTGGTGACAGGCAACAGCCCTGCCCGGTAGACCGTTCTAATTGTGCGCTCTCAGTCAGACTGCCGTTATTATTATCCTTGCAGTTGGTTGCTGATAAAGTGTTTTAATATACTGAAGGGTCTTTTCATTAAGTCCAGATTTCTGAAGTACCTGGTAAAGAAACGCCCGGTTAACACTGTTCAATGGCTTTTCAGCATGAAGGCTTATTAAAGCTGCGCTGATATGTTATGTTTAATGTGGCCAATGATATGTAAGGTTCTCCTTATGTCGTCTTGAGTTTGGCGTCCCTTAATGAAGCCTGTCTGATCTTCTTTATGATGTCATGCAGGAAGCGTTCATATCTTCTTGCAACAATTGAGGTACACAGTTTAAAATCTACACTGAGTACTGATCTTCTTTTTCTTCTTTCAGCTGCTCTTCTGTCACACCAAACATTTGCACATCCTCCTTCACTACATCAATGGACCTTACAGGTCTGTAACCTGAGCAAGTCTCATAGTAATTCCCCTTAGAAATCACTGATATCACAGCCTCCTTCCAGGATGGTGAGAGTTCATCATATTCTGGTGTGTGATTAAATGATGACTCGAGTGGTGGTAGAAGTTGTGAATATTTTTGTACCACTCAGGTGGTGGACCATCATTTCCAGGGGATTTTTTTAGTTTCTAGTCTCTTCACTGCTTTCTAAATTTCTGTTTTTGTAATGGGAGAAATCAGGAGCTTGTTCTGTTTCTTCTCGATTGCTAAGAAGTCTAGTAACTCTAGGAACGTTCTCATTTGGTCAACATCTGCCAATGGAGGTCAGTTACACAAAGTTCAGCAATAGTTCTTGACGTTAGTTTCAGTCTCTTTTGGCTCATACGTTATGTGATTAGTAATTATATCTCATTTTGTGAATATTCAGCCTGTTTTAAATCTCTTTTCCAGTTCTCTGGATGCCCTAGGCCCCACTTCATAGTAGGACTGCTTTAAAAACCTCGTCTTCTATTCAGGTTCTGTGCTTAACACGTTTTCTCCTGTGGTTTTGATTGGAGTTTTAAGTAAACTGTACAGTGATCCGACACATCTGCTTCAGTTTCATACTCCTTTACTTGATATTAATCTATTTTATTCATAAAAAATAACAACATCTAGTGTAGCTATCATTAGGGGCTGATTAGTGTGCATAGTTCCTTTTAGAGGGATGGAGTTCACCTTAGACATTCTTTGAATGTCACTCTGATCATTTTAATAATAATAAATCTCTCCTTCAAATTCATTGAATTAGAAATTAGCATAGCCAGACCCCTTCTACGGCCCTGACGGAAAGAACTATAAGAAGCATTGGTACGTCCAAACCTCTTGAGCTTCTCACTTCCTTGCCCTGACAGTTGTGTTTGTTGCAGATATATAACCTGACCCTATATCATTTGTTGTTTGTGAACTTGGACATTAGTTTCTGAGGTCTAACCAAGTTATTCAGACCATCCACATTCAATGACAGGAGCTTAATATTATTCTCCATCATTCCAATTTAAGGAACTACTTTGTAATCCAGGCCTGCCAATGTTCTCTTTTAATGCTGTTCTACAAAAGTTCAATAAAATCTGAGTGGCATAAAAAAAGACCATCTGCATTGAGACCTTGGTTTTTTTTACACTGAACTACATTTTTGAGCCACTGAAATAATCATATCTTTACCAGGAAGCAGCGAGCACCAGTTGTCTGGAATGATGTCACCAGGTTCATGACCTTTGGCGGAGCGTTCCTCGCACATGGAGGTGACAGCATGCTATGTCTCAGTTAAAAGCAGGTATGGCAAATATGCAAAAGCCTTTCCTGCTTGGCTCCACCGTGACTGGCACTGCAGGTAGACTGATATGAATCAATATGCAAAACAGCCTGACTTCCTATGCAAACAATCCATGACTGTCACTTCTGTTTGACCTTCAGAAGAAACAAGCAACAAAGGTCCTGGGAAACTATGAGGTGGAAAACCAGCAGGTCAAACCCACACAGCTTCCTTGGATGAGGGTTGAAGTTCCGTCAGAGTCCTGCAGGTGCAGGTCTGGCTGCTGGATTAATGGACGGAGCCACTGATTCGTGGCTCGCTTTGTCTCCCCCTAAAGCAGCAGATTTACAACCAGCACAACAGCTGGAATGTCCGAGGATGCGCTTCAAAAACAATTCAGTGGACTGCCGCATGGAGAGAGGAATGATGCATGAACTTCTGAACGCGTGACGTTCACATTTTTGTCTACGTGAGCAGGACGGCCCTTTCCTATTTCGGTGCAGATGACACCAGTGGCCATGAGTCATGCAGTGTCCCGCTGCTCTGATGTCACCTGTGTGGAATATAAAGCATTAACGCAGCCTGTGCATTCAGCCACATTCACAGAACTGTCAGGAAGAAGACGTCCTTATTCTTGACATGAAGTCCACTGTTGTCCCGAGTGGTCCAATCCCACTGAAAGCTAGGGAAGCTGCAAATTAGTTCGAGCGGCCGCAGCTTTTAAAACTCCCACGCAGTCGGTCGTGCATGGAATGGGTGTTCAGCTTAGGTCGCTGGCGGTCGTTTCATTCAGTGGAGCCCCCCCCCCCGTGTGCTGCTGCAGGACACAAAGAGAAGAAACAAAGGAAATCAGGGCTGAATTTTATTCAAAAATGTTAAACATTCACCTTCCAAAAGCCAGTGACCAAGAAACACAGCCCACCCATGACAGCTGTGGCATGCTCGGTTTAAATTCAGCTGTATCTTTGACATGTCACCCCCCCCGCCCCCTACTGTCAACTCTCCAAGAGAGGTCAGTTTTTGGGGTTTTTTTTTTCCCCAGGTCTGACTGGGATGTATCTCTGTACTGCACTTGACTGTGGGACTACAACTTCCCTCAAAAGCCGTGCCCTTTTCTCGGCTTGGATTATTCATTTTTCATCAACTACACAGCTCTGGTTCTGCTCATAGGCGTTCCTGCATATGTGTAAATTGTTTTCTAAAGGTTTAAATTAAGTCATCCTTTCCTTACTAAAACATAAAGCTATAACATTTTGCTAGCTGTTATGCTTGAGTTGGCTCTAAAGCAAAATTTTACGTGATTGACAGACATTTTGTTGACACATTATCCAGGTGAAAAAATAAATAAATAAAATAAATAAATACAATTAAATAAATACATAAAAAATAAAAAAATGATTTAAAAAATAATTTTAAAATTACAAATTATTATTATTATTTTTATTTTTATTATAAAAATTTTGACTTAGCAGGTGTGCCTTGTCAGCGTTCATTTGTGAAATTTTCTTGCCAGGGTTGGGACCATCAGTTGTGTTGTGCAGAAGTCAGGTTGGTACACAGCTGACAGCCCTATTTGACAACTGTTAGGATTCATATTATGGCAAGAACCAATCAGCGACGTAAAGAGAAAAGACAGTCCATCATTACTTTAAGAAATGAAGGTCAGTCAGTCCGGAAAACTGCAAAAACTTTGAATGTGTAACCAAGTGCAGTTGCAAAAACCATCAAGCGCTGGCTCAAACTGGCTCAAGTGAGGACCGCCCCAGGAGAGGAAGACCAAGAGTCACCTCTGCTGCTGAGGAGAAGTTCATCCGAGTCACCAGCCTCAGAAGTCACAAGTTAACAGCACCTTAGATCAGAGCCCAGTTAAATGCCACACAGGGTTCTAGTAGCAGATACATCTCTACATCAGCTGTTCAGAGGAGACTGTGAGAATCAGGTCTTTATGGTCAAAAAAGCTGCTAAAAAACCACAACTGAGGAAAAGCAACAAGCAGAAGAGATTTGTTTGGGCCAAGAAACACAAGGAATGGACGTTAGACCAGTGGAAATCTGTGCTTTGGTCTGATGAGTCCAAATTTGAGATCTTTGGCTCCACTCGCCGTGTCTTTGTGCGAAGCAGAAAAGGTGAATGGATGGTCTCTACATACATGGTTCCCACCGTAAAGCATGGAGGAGGATGTGTGTTGGTGTGGGGGTGCTTTGCTGGTGACACTGTTGGGGATTTATTCAAAATTGAAGGCACTCTGACCCAACATGGCTACCACAGCATCTTGCAGCAACATGCCATCCCATCTGGTTTGCGTTTACAGTAGTTGGACCATCATTTTGTTTTTAACAGGACAATAACCCCAAATGTACCTCCAGGCTGTTTAAGGACTATTTGACCAAAAAGGAGAGTGATGGAGTGCTGCGCCAGATGACCTGGCCTCCACAGTCAGCTGACCTAAACCCAATCGAGATGGTATGGGATGAGATGGATCACAGAATGAAAGCAAAAGTGCCAACAAGGGCTCAGTATCACTGGGAACTTCTTCAAGACTGTTAGAAAATCATTTTAGGTACTGCCTCATGAAGCTCATCGAGAGAATGCCAAGACTGTGCAAAGCAAAACATGTTTTAAGTTATGTCACACTT
Organism: Etroplus canarensis; assembly: GCA_015106775.1. NCBI lineage: Eukaryota > Metazoa > Chordata > Actinopteri > Cichliformes > Cichlidae > Etroplus > Etroplus canarensis. Next base: position 8,677 of record VUQH01083012.1, read on the forward strand.
TTTTCTTTACTACATAATTCCATATGTGTTCATTCACAGTTTTGATGGCTTCAATGAGAATCTACAATGTAAATAGTCATGAAAATAAAGAAAAAACATTAAATGAGAAGGTGTGTCCAAACTTTTGACTGGCAGTGTATAATACGATATATAACACCAGGTCCAAAACGATTGGGACACTGAAGAAAATAAATAAAATCCCAATGCAATTATTTGCAAATCTCATAAAGCAAAATTTGGTTCACAAAAGAACAGAAAAAATCAAATGTTGAAAGTAAAACATTTTACTGTTTCAAAAAAAATTAAAAATACTAGCTCGTTTTGAACTTGATGGCAGTAATATATCCTAAGAAAGTTGGGATGAGGCCAACAAAGGCTGGAAAAGTAAGTGGTACTAAAAAGAAACAACTGACCAAACAGGCCAGTAATGTGACTGGGTATTAAAAAAGCACCTTAGAGAGGCAGAGTCTCTCTGAAGTAAATATGGGCAGAGGTTCTGCAATCTGCCAGAAAATGTGTCTGCAAGTTATGGAGCAATTTTAGAATAAAGTTCTTCATTGTTAAACTGCAAAGATTTTGAGTATTCCATCATCTACAGTACATAATATCATCAAAAGATTCTGTGACTCTGGAGACATCTCTTTGTAATGCCCGAAGATCACAAGCATCCACTATTGGTTTTCAGCTTTGTGCTTTGTACAAACAGGCATGATCCTGTTTTGGAAATTATTGCATGGGCTCAGGAACACTTCCAGAAATCATTTTCTATCAACAGAATTTGCCATCCACAAATGCAGGTTAAAGCTCTATCTTGCAAAGAAGAAGACATATTTGAACATGATCCTGAAATTCTTTTTTGAAATCTTGGACACCATATCCCCCAGACTAAAGAGGAGAGGGACCATCCAGCTCATCTGCACTCAGTTTAAAAGCCTCCTTCTCTGATGTTATGGGGGTGCATTGGTGCCTGTTGCACTGGCAGCGTGCAGATCTGGAAAGGCACCATCAATCCTAAAAGGTATATGCAAGTTTTAGAGCAACATGTCCTCTAAACAATGTCTTTTTGAGGGAAGGCCTTGCATATTTCAGCAAGACAATCAGCTATTACAGCAGCACAGCTTTGTAGTGGAAGAGCAGGGGTGCTGAACTGGCCTGCCTGCAGTCCAGACCTTTCACCAACTGAAAGCATTTGGTATATCATGAAACACAAAATACAACAAAGAAGACCCAGGACTATTGAGCAACTGGACTCCTATATCAGACAAGAATGGGACAACAGTCCTCTTCCAAAGGTCTAGCAGTTGATCTCCTTTGTTCCTGGATGTTTATGAACTGTTGTTAAAAAAGAGGTGATGCTATACAGTGGTAAACATGGCCCTGTCCTGACTGACTTGTTGCTGTCATCAAATTCAAGATGAGCTAGTATTTTTCATTGAATAGTAAAAAGTCTCACTTTCAAGATTTGAGATGCTTTATGTTATTTTGTAAATAAAATTTTTGTTCATGAGATTTGCAAAAAATTACATTGTCTTTTTTATGGATACACATCATCCCAACCTTTTCTGGAATTGGGTTTATATAAACATTTGAAGGCTAACAAAATCGTGTTTATACTATTTGAATGGAATTCTTCAAAGATACGCCCACAGATTCTTTCACTACTTTCCTGCTGCAGTGTGAGAAAACACAGCCACTGCTAAAGTTATCACCGAGAGCGTGACAGCGGCTCCGTCAGGACTGCTCCTCTTACTTGCTCGTGTGCAGTGGGCCCCAAGGTTAGCAACAAAAACTGTTTAGCTCCAGAGATCTAAAATGGAGAGCTCCTCGTGCCGCTGTGGAGTGATAACATTCAGGCTCTGCTGGGGATGTCGCCACAGTGAAGGAGCTGTAATTTAGAGAGGGGCTGGAACAGCTTATCTTCCTAAGCCCCTGAGCAAAATAAAGAAATAGTGAGTGGGGAAAACATACACAGACAGACAGACAGACAGACAGACAGACACACACACACACACACACACAAGACAGAACCAGTGAGTCATTGGTGCT
>VUQH01083012.1:10742-27883 GCA_015106775.1 Etroplus canarensis
CAGACAGACAGACACACACACACACACACACACACACACACACACACACACACACACACACACAAGACAGAACCAGTGAGTCATTGGTGCTGGCAGACAGGAATAAAATCATTGTCTGGATGAAGGTCTGTGGTCAAAAAGAGAGCAGAACCGCTTATTATTCACGGTAAGACAGCAAGAGTCACCCATACTAGCTCCAAAAGGTCAATTGCTACTACACATAGGCGACTATCTTTATTCTGCTGTAGGGCTTGCCAGAGTGGGAAATGAAAGAGGTCGACAAGAAATTTGATATCCTACTTGTCTTCCTATGACAAAGCTGTCTTGGATGCTCAAAACTCTGTTACACATTCTTTTCATGTTTTCATGCCATCTTTTTCCTCCCTTTCAACTGCACCTTAAACCAATATGACATATGCTACACCATGTCCTTGAGCTCTGAGTTAAAGATTTTAGTTCTTTTCAATGGCATTCTTGGAAGATATTACCATATTGGTAGCACCATCAACAAGTAAGATTCAAAGGATGCAACTTTAAGTGCTTATTATAATTGGCTTTCAAGATTTTGGTTTCAGAGTTGTCCATGGTCTGTTATAAATTGCAGTCATTAGGCAGAAAATGTCCCAATTCTGCTTTAAAGTTGAAGTTCCCTCTCAGCAGTGTCTTTGATAAATTGATAGCAGGTCTTTTAATCTCACTGTGCTCCTTTCGGGTCCTCCCCGATGATTGCTCTGTTGATGGGTTCTTTGCAAAGCACTGTCCTTGTCTCACGGAAACAAGTTTACATCTCTTAGTCAGCATGAGCCTACAGTATGCACACAGTGTTCCCTCGGCACTGCTTTAGAACATCAACCTTTTTTCTTGTTTATTAGGTATTCAGTTGATGGTGCAGCATTAGACAGTGAAATATTTTTCACCATATAAAACTTTATTACAACATCAGGCATCAGTGCAGTTTGATTTTATTGATTGTCATTGGAAATTGAGGTTGAAACATACTCTTGCCCTTTTTCTTCGACAGGGCTTATATGCTTAAAGTGTTATGAATCAGGCTAAATCTTCTTATATGTGTGTAATTCCTTACGTACATATCAAATAACCCACATTTAAAGCCTTCACTAAAGTGATTTTAGGCTGGTGTACATTTAAGGTGAGGTCAAAAGGAATATTCTGCTGAGCTATCCACCACAACCTCCTCTTTATGTAGACTGCCACTTAAACCTAGTTTTCCAAAGGGCTACACTGGAAAATGAGAATTCTGTCAACTCCAGACATAATGTATATACAGTCAGGTGGAAGAAACAGATTTAACAGGAGTAAGTATGCTCTTACTGCTTCCCTAAGTAGCAGCCAGGTGTGAACATGCCTTTTCTGAGAAATCCTTTTCTCTCTAAAAAGAACATGGCAGTATTACTTAGGTTTGCAAAGTTGCATCTGAACAAACCATGAGACTTCTGCAACAATGTCCTTTGAACCAATAAGACCAAAGTCGAGATATCTGGCAATAATGCAAAGTGCCACATTCCGTGAAAACCAAACAGCATGTCAACACCAACACAGCAAACCAACTGTCAAGCATGGTAATAAAGGTGTGATAATTTGGGCTTGCAGCCACAGGATCTTGGCACCTTGCAGTCGTCGGGTTGACCACAAACTCCTCTGTATACCAACAAATCTACAACAGAATGGCCAGGGGGAAAAGGTGTTTCAATGGCCCGGTCAAAGTCCAGACCTCAATTTGAATGAAATGCTCTGGCAAGATCTTAAGAGAATACCTACAAACCTCAATGAACTGAAGCAATGTTCAGAATCAAAATCAGAATACTTCCTTAAACCCAGGGGGGAAATTGTATTGTAAAGAAGAGTGGGCCAAAACTCCTACAAAACCTACAAAGTCTGCAGGTTTATAAGCCATGAGGCTGTGGTTTCCATTCTATTCAGGCCTTTCTAAATTTGGTTTTACTTCCACTTTTACTGAATGGTTAGGATTAGGCACTGCAAACTACCTGGGTAGGGTTAGAGAAAGATTGTGATTTGAAATAAAATGCATCCCTTCATACCCTGATTAATGATGTTAGGAGTGACAGTCCCATCTCACTTACGCTGTAACCCAATGTGCTATGCCCTGTTGTCGAAGAACACCTTGTGTGCAAATGAGAAAAGTCAGCGGGTTTTACAAAGTGGCATTATTTTACACACCAGGAATGAGAATGGCTGTGCTGACTGCGAAGCAATAACAAGATGGCATCAAATTTATGGAGAAAAGAATGATATGAGGACAGTATAGAAATCTACAAAGGGCTGGATTTGGAACACTGGCCTTGAGTTTAACATGTTTGCACTGGCCTTCAGTTTAATATATTTGCCCTGAAATTACACTGTCCAGCATTCCCATTCCCTCCACTGTAATTCCTCAAGTCACTTATTCAAAGAACTCTTGTTCATTGGCTGCAAAAAGAGACAATTTTATTTGGTTTATTTCTTGTTGAAGCCATGCTTCTCTGCGATTGGCTGGAATTTTTCAGACTGAAGACTACCTGACAGTGTACTTATTTGGGATTTTACGAGAACTGATACTAACGATACTTTCTGATACCAAAATGTCAAACGTCAAACTATGTTGGTACTAGCCATCATAGCTGAGGTTGCAATTCTTCTGGAACTGACGGGGGCAGTATACTGCTACAAATGTTCTATTCAAGCCTTACATGCTGAAGAAGAAGAAGGGCACCCACTAAGAAAGGAAAAACTACAAATGGCACAGCAAAAACAAAACGTGGAAAGACAGGGTAACACTGACTGTCTCATTAATAAGAAAGGGATTTGACAGTTGGATGTCAAAGTACTTTGGATTGGAGGCGGGTGAGCAAGGAGTAATTAATTCACCAAAGGTAATATGGAAACAAAGGTATCAGACTTTTCTGACCAAGGGAGGAAATGCCTCCAATTTAATGAAGCACCTAAAAGAGACGAGCATCCAGATCGTTTCCAAAAATTCAAGGTTTCAGTTCATATTAACAACATCCAAAGTATTATCCTTCTTATGCTGACACTTTACCATTTAGTCTGAGGTAGCTGGCATTGCCATTGTGGAATGTGCTATGTTCCATAAGCTAAAATGTTTGCAATGGCTATCATTAGTCAAATGCTTACATTAATTTAATGTAACTAAAACATACCACTTAGTAACAACATTGATAAGTTGGTGTTCCTTTTAAAAAGGCATGGAAATGATGCCATTCATAGGAATGCACCACTGACACATAAATCATTGTAATTTAGTCTGTTATGCACTTATTGTTTTTAGTTATAGGAAAGCCAATTTTAATGTTGTTAATCATTAAGTTTTTTGTTTTGAAACATGGGATAATCTTTTTTTCCCTAATTTAACCATTTTATTGAGAATCATGTAATTTTACTGGTATTGGTACGAACTACTAAATTTCTGGTATTGTGACATTTTTAGTACTCATTAACTCCTAAATCTCCTAAATGTTGTGCATATACATGTGCCAAAGCAGTTATGTTTAAAGGTGCCTCCACAAGAGCACAGCTATACAAGTCAGCAGTGAAATACCTTGTTGTAGAATAGCACACCAAGCGTATGTGTGGAATTAATTAATTATTTTTTGCTTTGTTAAATGACTTCTCATTTAGTCCCATTTCTGAGCAGTGATGATACAGATATGTGTTGAAAAACATCCTTTTATCCAAGTCTCAGTCATGTATTAGCTGATATTCTTCTTATAATACGAGTAGTTACTTGGCTGGCATTCTTCCCTTTAACTGTAACTAAGATGTATTGCGCTGCATGGCTTGTGTTCCACATGATTACATGAAGTGGTGTAATTGTGCCGTAATTAGTTATAATAAGCCGCTGGCAAGCATATCCTGGGATAAAGAGGAAACCGCCAAAAATAGGAAAATTAGGTGAGAGCTAAAAAATGTAGCGCCTTGGGCCTCGGGTGATCATTTTGTGCTTCTGCAAATTTCAACACAAACAGCATGTTTCACTGACACTAAAAAAATAAAATCTGAGCAGAAACATAATTCACTGCTGGAGCTGAATATGTGATAGTGAATGCCGACTGTGTCCCTGGCTGATAAACTTGTGGTTGTGGGCTGTATCAGCCAGGATGCACAGTATAAAGTGGTGGCTGTGAATTATAATTGAGATGTTGGAATTTTTTTTGCTACCAACAGAAGATCAACGCCATAAAACAAAATGAAACAATAACAAAAAATAAAACAAAATCAACAAAAATATTTTAAAAAATCTGAGTATTATGTTTCTGCCTTTACCGGCGAAGCAAACACACAGAAAAGCCACACAGCTTCAGGCGATGAGCCCGTATAATCCCACAGCAGGCTATCCTTTAGATGTCAACAGTCTCAGCAAAGCCTCAATTTGTTGCTGGTATGAAGTGGTTGCTGAATAGAGGTGCAAAGAGACAAGCAGAACCCCTTCACACACACACACACACACACACACACACACGCTGATAAAGAAGGTAAAATACTTATTTAAACAAAGTCACCTAATGAATATTCAACAATTATAAGTCTGCTTTAATGCAACAGTGTAAGAGTGACCTTGAGGTTTTACTGGTGTTAAATCTCCTGACATGTTTTGGCCACAGGAAGTCCATATCTGCTGACTGAGCTCCTGGGTGTAATGTTCATGCACTGTCCCTGGTGGAGTGTTTTATAGCTGTTCCTAAAGGTCACTGCACTGGACTGACAAGTGACCGTGAGATCTTATTTTGTTGCTGCTTCCACTAAGGATCCAGGTTCATTTAAAATTAATTACTTCACAAGCCAAAAAAAAATGGGACCAGACCTAACCTGTACCAGCTGATTTAAGCTCTCACCCTGCTAAACATGGCTTCCAAATGAGACCCAAACAAGCCACAGCTGATCTGAGACTTGACGATATGTTTAAAATAACAAGAGTTTGTCAGACTAATGCAGTGAATCAACTACAGCTCCCTGCACTTCTCCTGTAAACATCGCGGACTTGCTAGCAGAACTTCAGTTATAACGAGTGTCTGTAATAGTGTCAGATTCATGATGGACAGCTTAAAAATGATTTTTAAAAAAATCAATGCAGCAGCAGAAAAACAACAAAGGATTTTGTTTTTGTTGAATGCAGGTCTCTTCATTCGGCCTGAGAAGTCAAACTGACCCACTGCCCTTCTACATTATTCTCTCTAGTCTGTGTCTGCTATCTGAAACTGAGAAGTATCTGTCAGACAGTCGTGTCAGCCTTATCGTGGAATGGATTGAGCGATGTGCTATCTTGGCATAAAGATGACCTACTATAGAAAAACAACAGCACTGTACGTACACTTACCTTTGTCCTCTTTGATATCAAGAAATGCTGCATAAAACATTTCTGCAAAGGTGGTCCTACTTATATTTAGTGTCCTTCCGGCTAAAGTGACCCTTACTCTCACAGCATTCCCATATTATTCTCTACATTACCCACAAAGCTGACAGCTGGATTAAATGGTGTTTGATTCAAATGAGGGGTCTTACATTTGTAAGCTGAACATTCTAAATTTTGTGCTCAAACCATTATAAATTTCATGACACCCAGTGTACAAAAGTATAAATCGAACACAGCCAACTGTGAGCAACAAGAGTGTTTGCAGCATCATCAGAGCTTAATGGTTACATCAGCTAAGAAATAAAAGTCTGTTAGTTGTGTCAAATTAGTAGACTGTTGCACAAAGTAGTCTGCTAAGTTCATTCATTAATTTTTACTGTAGTGTGTCACATTTTTTTTAATTAATACAAAGGTCAGCTATGGAAAGGGTTATATCCCTACATGAGGGTTTTAGTGCTTGCATTATTCAAGAAGGAGAAAGCACTGTCTTAAAAAAATACCCACTTATGGACAGAGCCTGAGACTATGTGAAACAGGCAAGACTTTCCCAGTTAGAGTTCAGATTTATAGTCATGTGAAAAAGGAACCAAGTACACTCCATGGTTGAATAGTTGGTAGAAACACCTTTAGCAGAAATAACTCATAGTAATCATTTCCTGTATGACTGTAAGTCTCTCACATTGGGGAGGAATGTTGGCCCACTTGTCTTTACGGGGTTGCTAGAGTTCAGTCATTTATGTACAGATCTCTTAAGGTTTCACTACAGCATTTTAAACTAAAGAGTAAGTTCAGAGTAAGGTGTGAACTCTGACTGGGCCATTGCAACACTTTGGTGCTTTTCTTAAGTCATTCTGTTATAGATTTGTTCATCTGCTTGGGATCATTATTTTGTTGTTTGACCCAATTTAGCCAAGCTTTAGTTGTCAGACAGATGGGTTCATGCTTGACTGTTGAATATTCTGGCATGCAGAGGAGTTAATGGTCAACTTAATGACTACAAGGCCCCCAGGTCCTGTGGCTGCAAAACGAGCCCAAGACATGTTGGTGTTGATGTGCTGTGTCTTCACTTAGGTCTGGTCTGTCCAAAGGACATTGTTCTAGAAGTTATAGTTTTACTCAGATGCAACTTTGCAAACCTAGGATGCCCTGCAAGTCCTTTGTAGAGAGAAGATACTTTCTCCTGGTAACTCTTCCAAACAAGCCATACTTGTTCAGTCTTTTTCTAATCATACAGTCATAAATCTGAGATGTAAATCTTAGGTTATTTGCAGTTTCTTTGAGCTTTGTATGATCTGACCTTGAGGATTTTGGCATTGTGTTAACACACCCGAGTGTTCCAGACCAGCAAACTGCCAGAACTTCTGCTTTCATAGAGGCGGCCACATTAGCAGATTAATCAAGCACCCTTCATAGGCAGCACCTGGCTGCTACTTACTCTCCTAATTCCTCTGAAACAGTTAGGGTGTATTTGATTTTTCATAGAACTGCAGAGTCTGATGGAAACTTATAAGTCAAAGAGTTTTGAGTTGTCTGGATTGCTGCAACAGTGCTGTGCCAGTAGTGGTTAATGTACCTTTAAGTTGCTGGTCTTGTGTAAAAATTCAGAATGGGCTGCAGAGGTCTGCTAAGCTCAATTTGTTCTCACTCCATTTTTCTAGATTTCTTTTTTTTTATTTTCAAACCTTTAATCTTGAGCCAAAAAGTCAAAAAAACACCATTTGGAAACAATACGCTGGGTTGAAGTAATAGACCACTTGCTGAGCCTGAGGGTATTAAAATCTGTACCGAAACAAAAGTGAGGGATGAGATTCTTCTGACTCATACAAAAGCATAGACTGGTCATTCTGTTAGACCATCTGTACTGTTGGTACGCTGATTCAGTGGTTACACATACCTGAGCATTAATGGAGAAGACGTGAAAATCAAGCAAGAAGATTTTCTATCTGATGTCAGTGAGGACACTTTTTTTTTTTTTTTAAATTTGTAGGTGTGGGCGTTCATCATACAGCTCATTTAGAATAATTGCTCCATCATACTGTCCATGATCCATTCAATAAGATGCCTTGGAAAAAAAAAAAAAAAAACAGCTTTAAGTACTGTACAAGATTCTGTCTGAATTATCCTGACGGACATGCCAGGAGATAATCAGTGAACAATGCCCTGCTGACCCTGAGCTGAGCTCCACTTTGTCTGCATGACTTGGCTTCGCTGAAAGGCAAATTATCCCTGGAACTGTTGCTTCATTCTTCCTCTTGAGTAAATTGCTTATTCTCCCACTAGCAACAATAGCTGTCTCACAGACAGACATTTAGCATACTGGAAAAAAACAAACAAACAAGAAAACCCCTACAAGACAAACGTGTCACTCAATCCATCCATCATGTAGCTCATTTCAGAGGAATAATTTTTTGCCTGCATGCTCTTTTCTGCACTGCACTGCATGAGAGGTGGCCCTGTGGTGTTGACTACTTCTTGCAAACAAGGAACCTCTGATCTCAGGCAAGATCCCAGTCTGTGTAGACAGTCTTTTATTCACTGGTAATGCAGAAGAAGCCCCATGCAGAAGTCATCAATATGCACAAAGTTGTCTTAGACAAAAAAAAAAAGAGGAACCCTTTGATCAATGAAAATTTGTCTCCAGCGATGTCAACAGCTTTTCTTTATATTTTTAAATATGAAATTCAAATGAAAGTTTAAAAAAAAATTACCTGAAGACCCTGCTGCACTTCTTCAGTAGCTGTGAAACTGAATCATAAACTTAAAAGGAACCTACAATGATTTCACAGCTAAAAAATGTTTTGTGACATTTCTGGAGTAGCTGTCAAGTCTGAGAAATGCCAACTGGGCTAAGTGAACAACTGGCTCTCTGTCTATAAAATTTAATCAGGTACATATTTGTTTGAAACTTTTGCCTCTGAAGAAGCCATCAGCTGTGATGACTCTGTCTTACACCTTGTCAAATTGTAGTTCTGAATGTTTCCAGTCTGGAGGTCTTTGTACCAGAAAGAGGCTTCTTTTTCTTCTTCTTCTGCTTTTTTCAGTTGATCCCTTTTGGAGTCACCGCAGCAGGTCATCTGCCTCCATTTCATTCTATCCCTTGCATCTTCTTCTGTCACACCAACCCTCTTTGTATCTTCCTTCACTACATCCTTGAACCTTTTCCTCCTGCCTGGAAGCTTCATCTTCAGCATCCTTTGACCAAGAAATCCCCTGTCCTTCCTCTGCATTTTGCCAGACCACCTCAACCTAACCACTCGTACTTTTTGTTTCCAATAAGCTTAACCTGAGCTTTCCCTCTGGTGTATTCATTTCTAATCCTGTTTATCTTGGTCACTCACAGTGAAAATCTTAGCATCTTCTACTGCTCCACCTCCAGTTCCGCCTCCTGTCTTTCTGTCAGTGCCACATTGCCACCAGGCTGTATATGTAATAAAAACTTAAGTTGTGCTACGGTGTCCACTGTGTCTAAAATGAAATACTTTACGTAACTAATATTATCTTGTATAACAGTCAAAACTGAGAACATTTAGAACTTGTTTTTCAAAGAACCATAGAAAAGTTGCAAACAAAAAATGAGTTTTGGATTTAAAAATGTATCAATTATCAAATCGTTATTGCTATGCTTGTTCTAGATTACTGATCGCTGGGGTTTCTGGGGAAATATGATTATGTATGTCATGTATGGAATAAAACAATTACAGTCAACTTACAGTTCCCTAATATTTTAGAAGTGCTAAACCTGTGTTGATTTATCCTCTTGCCCCAGTGAACAATGCAACAAACAGTTTAACTAAGGCTACAATCGGCAGTTTTTTTTTTAAATTAACTTTTCTTTGGTTTTTTAACTGTTTTTTATGCCCTTTACATTGATAAATACTGTTTGGATGGCTGCTAGATGATTTTATGAAAAATTACTTTTCCTCACTAATCTAGTTCTGCATACAATTCAGCTCAGCATATAGTAAGAGTGCATTTTAATAATAATCCTAACATAAGCTATTATGTTTTTAGGCAATGAGCAGCAGATAAAGCGTTCCACAAAGTAAAGCCAGAGAATTATTGCAAGGATTAATCATACAAATGAAATATAGTAATGTCCATAAGTATTTGGACAATGACATATTTTTGTAATTTTGCTTCTGCACAACACAGTGGATTTTAAATCAAACAACTGAGATGTGATTGAAATGTAGACCTTCAGCTTAAATTCAGTGGGTTTAAGAAAAGAATTACATTAACTGTTTAGGAATTGCATCCATTTGTACGCACAGTTCCCCTTTTTCCAATGCTCAAAAGTAATGGGCCAAACTAACAGAGTTTTATCAGGATTGTTTTTATTTGGCTAGAATCCTTTGTAGTAAATGACTGCCTGATGTCTAGAACCCATGTGTATCACCATATATTGAATTTACTCCCTTGAGATGCTCTCCCAGGCCTTTATTTCAGTTTATTCATGTTTGAGCCTCTCTGCCTTAAGTGTTGTTTTCAGTGACTAAAAAGCTTTGATTTTGCCATTTGTTTTGGGTCATTATCTGTTTGCATTATGAAGTACCACCTGATACATTTTATAACATTGGCTAAATCTGAGCAGAGTATAACCATATACAATTAAAAATTCATCCTTCTACTTGTGTTAGCAGTCACATAATCAAAAAATATCATTGACCCAGTTCCACTGGCAGCCATACATGCCCATGCCATAACGCTGCCTCTGCCATGTTTGGAAAATGATGTGGTATGCTTTGGATTGTGAAGCATTCCTTTCTTTTTCCATACTTTTCTCTTACTTTTATTCTGGTAAAAGTTAATCTTGGTTTCATCTGTTCAAAGAATCAATTACTTTCTCACAAAATTTAATCTGGAGTTCAATCAGTGGCTTGCACTTAGTTGTAAACGCTCTATATTTACAGTCATGAAGGTGACTTTGATAATGATACACCTGCCTCCTCAAGAGCTTTCTTGACTCAACTAAATGTTGTAAAGGGACTTTTCTTAACCAGGCAAAGAATTCTGTGATCATCAACTCTCTTCTGTGCTTTTCCAGGCCTTTTGTTGTTGCTGATCTACAGCATTCTTTATTTTTAAGAATGTAACAAATTGTTGACTTGGGCTCTCCTAGAGTTTTTACTGTCCCTCTTATTTTGTTTTCTCAGCCTAATAATTAACTGCCATCTCTTTGATGCTCATATTGAGATAAACAGATAGCAAATGCAAATTCAACACTTGAAAGAAACTCTACATATTTTATTTGCTTAAATTTTTCATGAAAGATGGGGACTGGGACTATTTATAAAAAGGGCTTAAACGCCTGCACGGTTAACCTCTGAGGTCTAAGTCACCATCAGTGACGACTCCACTCCTAACCCTGGGCCGAATCAGCAATATGAGAATATATGAATGTGCATTTTTTACTTTTATTAAATTGTTCATTTCAGTTTTGACAATCAGGGAATAAAGAAAATACCCAGTCTAACTAACACACATCTTAAACTGTTTTTCTTCCCAAAAAGTCAATTACAGTACTGTTTTTAAAACCCTTGAATTAAAGTTTTTAAACTTTAAATTTTAATCTTTACTTCAGTCACATCTTGATTGTTTATATACGTTCTACCACGGTGGGTTTTGAATCAGAGGAAAAATGACAAATATTATGTCATTGGCCAGACACTTGTTGACCTAACTGTATACGTAGGTTTACTTACAGAAAAGTACTTACTGTCCACTATGACCTGAATCATATTTCCAATGGTGGCTTCTCAGCAGGAGAAAATTACAGCCTACAACACTTCAGTAGAATGTTTCTGAGTGATTTCCAGAAGCCAAAACAGAACCAAAAGTCTAGGTGTTGCTCAAAGTGGTGTACACACTCAGACAGCAACACCGGCAGCAATGACATGTTAGAAGATTGTTCTTTGATACAACTGTAGATGTACGGTGACGGCAGTGGCGATGACAGCCTTAGCTGGCCTGTGCTGCTTCATCCTGCATCTCGGCTCTGACAAGATTGCAAAGAGGGCTGTCGCTGACTAATAAACACCATAAAGGGACAGCTATGCCCAGACATGGTCACAGAAACACACTGCATCTTTGTGCCCAGGACTGAATTGATAACTGTGGCAGTTTGGCTTCGGAAAAGGCTGATGTTCAGCTATCTCAAAGCTCCCCTTCTTTCACTGATTTTCCCCCAGCGGCTGCTCTGATACCCATTAATGTGCTTAATGCCCTTGGCATTTATGAATGGTTAGAATGACCTTTTAGATTGGGTTGCAAACGTTTCATTATGTTTATTCACTAGCATAGAATGTTTGTTAGCGAAGAAAAAAATAATAAGAGAAGCAATTTAAAATATCTACAATGTGAGCTGCAGGTCACTCTCTTGAGGCAATATTTTTACATCTCTTTGAGGCCCAAGAAAAACATTATACATTAAATAAAAAATTACTACCCCAGTCCTTCTGAGAGCTCATTATCATATTGGTCTTATTGCTTTACATAACACTTTATGGAACACTATATAGCATCAGCTGGCAGATGTTATATTACCACGTATATTTCCTCTCAATTAGTCTGAAGTGCTTGTGTAAACATAATCTCTCAGTGATGATTTAGAGATAGAAGAAACAGGCCTGGCATGTTCTTTGTAATAGCTGTGATAATGGCCGTCTGTGGAGAAAAAAAAGAAAAAGATTTTCTTACATCCAGGCGAACAAGTCCAGCAGTGCTTGTGAAACAAAGGAAAGCAACAGATATCCTGCTGCATCAAATGAGGAGTCAGATTATGATTAGAAGTCAAATGAGTTTTCACAGGGGTAAAATGAGTTCAATTACCTGCATTAATGGAATTTAACTGGTGACAGTGGAAATGGAAAGGAGATGGATTAAACTGGCCTTTGGCAGGTGCCCAGCTAATACTTTTTTTCCAGGACAATGGCCACTGCATGGCTCATGTTTCCTGTTTAGAGGAATAGGAGAGAGAGAGACAGAGAGAAATGAATGTCTCCCACGTGTCTCCATGTGTAACCTATATGGACCTTTTGATCTTCATATTAGGTAGATCGTCTTTGAATATTTGAGTAGATGCAAACCAAGGCCATAAAATTCACCAGTATTGGCAGGCAATATATCTGAAGTCCCAAAAAGTCACTTTTATTATTCAGACATCAAATGCTGATTGAAATGAGTCATTGCACTGAGTGAATAAAGAGAGCCACACAATCACTTTTTATGTGTGCAGTAAGAATCTGGCTTACCTAAAGGTAAAGATGAATCATTCCCTATGTTTCAAAATTGCAGTGTGAAACTAATTCTTACACATAGCTAGTCGTTTGTTTGCTCTTTTATATTCAAGTGTTGAATTGTAGCCACTGCATAACTAGTAAGCTCAACCAGTTTCAGAGTAGCTTCCCCATTAAGCTATTAGCTGAAACAAATTTATAATGGTAGTTTCAGGAATAACAGTTCTAAAAGTGTAATGTTAAGATACTGAGGTCATTGCACTGTTTCAGATTTACTGTGCTACCTTAACAGCTGCTACTGTACATGACTTTCAGAGTAGGTGTCTTTTCTGGTAGCCACTAAAGTGGAGACCATTAGGAGTCATGGCTTTATTGTTAAAGATAGATGTTTCTTACTTCAGTTTTATTCTGTTTAACAATAAAGTGCACATAAAAAAACTGAAGATTACTACTTCTAATTACGTCCAGTTGTCAGTTCCAATTTTATTTAGAAATATAGATGTGTGTGTGTGGGTGTGTGTGTGTATGTGGGATCATCAGATGGGGTTGGGGTTTTCTCTTTAACACTGTAGTATCTTTTCCCTACAGTGTGAAGCGCCTCGAGGCAACTTTTGTTGTGAATTGGCACTATATAAATAAAATTGACTTGAATTGAAAAAAAAAAAAAAAATGTGTGTGTGTTCTGGTTTAGCGGAACTAAGGGACCCAGGAAGACCCCAGAAAAACAACCCCAAAGCATTATTCCTTATCCACCGGTGGCTTGCTTTACCACACTCCATCTGATGCTTGGCAGAGTGTTTGGAAAGGTAAGGCTTGCATGGAGTTGCTCGGCCATAGAAACCCATGCGTGATGGTGACTTTTACACACTATGCGTCTTAGCACTCAGTGACTCCACTCTGTAGCTGTACCAGTTTGTGGCCCGGTTTCTGTGCTTCCTAACCAATTCCATTTTGCAAGAATAGCCCTTACATTTAATTGTGGAATATCTGATGAAATTTTTACAAACTGACCTGTTGCAACGGTGGTGTCCTGTTAAGGTACCTCATTAGAATTCAATAAGTGATCCACTGGTGATTCAATGGTTTGTTGGAGCTCTAGGCAATAATTCACAGGGGCCCCTCCTATCCAGAATGATCTGTAATGAGTACTCTGACAGTATAACACCAAGTTTGAAAGCTTTCATGTTTTAAAATCTGAATTTTTCAAATTAAACTTTTGAATGTTCTTCTTGCACATAGTTTTCACAGTTCATTGTTTACTATTTCCATTTTATTTGATAGTAACAATGTAATAGTGATTATTATCATAAAAATATTCCATTTACACTACAGACATGGAAAAAAAATCACTTTAAGTTAATTTGATTTTCTTTTGCACTAGTACATTTCAGTAAACTGTCATTTGGAGTGCTGAGAGGTGGAGAACAAGCATAAAACAACCAAGGGTTTTTAAAAGAAATAATTTCTTTATGGATGCTCTCTGCAGTTTTGAGTAATGGCAGCTTTGAGTAACGCCTTAAGCTCTGTTTATACCTTACAATACTCAAACCCCATGCATATCACATGCATGCTGTTGTTACGAATCTATACCAGAAGTCTGTGAGCTGAAAATATGTCTCTTGTAGTTTGGATGTGGTGTGCGGGAATATAGCAAGATTGATTGAAACAGTGCACATCTCTCCATAAGCTAAAGAGATTTAAACTG
Organism: Etroplus canarensis; assembly: GCA_015106775.1. Taxonomy (NCBI): domain Eukaryota; kingdom Metazoa; phylum Chordata; class Actinopteri; order Cichliformes; family Cichlidae; genus Etroplus; species Etroplus canarensis. The sequence continues at coordinate 25,072 of VUQH01083012.1, forward strand.
AGTATAGCCCTATATTTTCGCACAGATATTTACCCTGAAGTGTTTCTTGAGGTCCTTTAGTAGCAGAATATTTTCTATGTGAAGATGAGTTTGGTTAGATAAATAGGCCTAACATGAAAACGAAACACGTCATTCTCTATTGTTAATAAACAACTGTAAACGGTAGAAAAAAAATGCCCCCCCATAGCAGTGCGTAAAGAACGGATGACCCTCATTGGCTACATATACAAATATTGAATTGAGAGCACACACAATATTAAAACATTATATTATTGTGTAAGTCTACTTTGTACATTGACCCATTTAGGGTATAGATATGGGACTTCTGGGGGTATCCTTTGGTGTTGGAATGTTGGCAGTAGATTATTTAGGTCTTGTGGGCTGCAGAGTAGAGCCTGTCGTGGATCAAGAATTCTGCCAGATTTAATTGAGACCTGGGCAGTTTGGAGACATGAAAGGCACTGTTAAGAGTCTAAAGAAAAAAAGCAGATAATCATTCTCTCTTTCTTTTTTCCTCCAGCACTTCTTAGCTGAAAAATCTATGTTTAACTGCACCAGCTCAGCTTCAGCTCTCCTATTCTCTATTCCTAGTTTTCAAGCAGCTTGGTCTCAGACAACTAATGAACAGTTTCAATTATAAGGTCTCCAAACAGTTGCCTGTGTTGCTAGATACTTGGTGCATGTGGTGATTTAATGCGAACACTGCCATAAGAACAAAAGTTGGCATCTCAAAAGTCAGCTTGGAGAACAAAGCTCCCTCCTACACCCTTTAATATTTATTCAAATTAATGCTAAATGATAAAGACAGAAAACAGCTTAATAGTGGTTCTGATGATCAAACAGATTGGGAAACACAGGTGTACCTGATCTGCCTCAGTGCAGAAAACAATCAAGCTGATAGCTGCATATGGTTACATGGTGATATCATTAACATCTTAATTTAATTGTAGATAGGAAATTGCTACACACCAAAAGCCCAAGTGAGTAGTTTTGGTTTGCTCACACAACAGTGTAAGTAATATATAATGGCCCAAAATTATGTCAAAAATCAAAGTAGTCTGTGTTCAAAAACAAGTAATCACTTGCATTCAAAGTAAACTGCAGCCCTTCTAATTAATACTTAAAGTAAACACAGCCCTGCTTAGCTGACTCCTTAAATGTCAGTCAGTATGGCCCCACGTCTTCAGACTTTGCTGCGGTGTGTGAGTGCTGTGTAGAGCAGCATGCCCACTCAGAAGGGAGAACATTGATTTTTTCCCATGGATAACAAGGCTTGACTGACTTGGGTGCTTGCCTGAGTTCGATTGCTTCCTCTCTACTGGCTGTCTGTACAGATCTCAGATGCACGCATCAAAATTTGAAATGTCTTCACGCAGCTGTGGATGTCTTTAGAGAAAGAAGGCCCCGGATCCTTTGAACGATGTAGCTCAGTGCAGGTTGATTAACTGCAAAGTGTCCAATGACAAAGCATATCCAGTCTCAATCAAGAAGAGTGCATAAGAGGGGGAAAAACTAGGAGACAAATTTCAGCTGCAATCAGCATGAGCTTTGATTGATTAAGCTCTTTTACAAGCAAACTGAGTTTGTGAGGTTTTGACAGTTGCACAGTTAGAACAACAGTGGCAGTGGCAGCTCAGAATACTTTGTTACAACATTTTAAGACAGGGATTTCAACACTGTAAGACATACAGTCAACTGGAATCTGACTAAGGGTTCTTGATTTGCAGCACATAGCGATATGTGTTAAATGAGAATCTTGAGCACATTTGAGCAAACTAGCAGCTTAAATGAATACAGCTTTAAAATTAGTTCATCCGGCTAAAGGGCCAAGTCACAAAATTGCTACACCTCGATTATTGACCAGATTTTAGTGAAACCTGCCCACAGTCATCACCTAATGGGTCTTCACCCAACTTGTGTTCAAGGTCAAGGTCACATTTATTGTTTTAGGGACATTTTTCCCCAAAATGATGATCTGGATTATAGTATTTTTAAAATGAGTGTTCCTGTTATGAGCATCAACCTTTTTGACTTCTCAATGGATTTTAATCCCCATATGCTGTGCAATACAGTTAATCAGTGATAAGAAAACTCATCACTTTCTTTCTGTACTTCACACATTACAATAACTGGTGAATTGTCATGGATCATGAGCTGAATGAGCTACTCCGCTATGTGCACAATTACTAGGCAAGCTTCATTTTTGAGGATTAGTTTTATAATTTAACAATCTTGGTCATTCTAAAATGTTAGCAAACCTCAAACCTGAATATTTAAGGAAGTGAAAGTGAAGTTTTGGCTTTTGCACAGGAATATCGGTGTGTGTGTGCAATTATTAGGCAACTACTGGTCTGCAAAATTATTACGCAACCTAAAGAAAAGCAAAAATATTCCCATTTCACTTGTTTATTTTCATCTGTTAAAGTGAGAATAATAAACAAACAGCTCAAACTTTACCAAAAAAAAAAAACAATTTCTGACATTTCAAAAAATAAATCAGTGACCAATACAGCCATCCTTCTTTTAAATAACAGTCAAAAGTTTTCTATCCATGGAGTCTGTCAGTTTCTAGATCTCTTAACCGTCAACTTTTTGTGCAGCAGCAACCACAGCCTCCCAAACACTGTTCAGAGAGGTGTACTGATTTCCTTCACTGTACATCTCATGTTTAAGAAGGGTCCACAAGTTCAATATGAAGAAGGGGGCCATGTCATTATTCTTTCATCTTTAAAGCCTTTACTAGCTAGCCATGCAGTGGAGTACTTTGATGTATGAGATGGAGCATTGTCCTGCATAAAAATCATGGTCTTCT